>RJWT010051509.1:0-10698 GCA_004365215.1 Cuniculus paca
GAGGATTATTTCAGTGACTCACATGAGAAGGAAGAGAGATCAATGAGGATCATTCAGTTTGACTGGAGTATATATTGGAAATATATAGTGTCGTATCAAAATGGATCTCACTGGTGAGATAGAAAGCTTCGGTTATAAAAATAATCACTATGCCGAGAATTCCGCTGCAATACTTCCATTTATTATTTTATTTAATCAGATTTTGCTCGTTGGTGGATATAAGATTAAATATGACTTGTTTAAGAGAGAGTATTCAAAGAATGTCACTCAGGAACGAATCTCATGAAATGAGTGTCTTTCTTTGTGTGTGTGTGTCTTATTGTATGTGTGCTAATTAAAAACTATTTAGAAACAATTTGCATAATTACAAAGTACACAATAATATATACATTTTACCTTACAGTTTTTGGTACATCTCTTGGCTACCAAAATATAGTTATGAATTCCGGTTTTAGATGCAAACATTAGTTTCAGAGTGGTTGGTAAAATACGTGGTGAAAATCTTTCAATTTTCAGTTCTACCTTTTCTGCCTGTAGGCTCCGCTATTTTCTTGCTTTCTTCCTTAACATTTATTTTCCCTTTCTGTCTCCCTGATTTTTCTTCTTTTTTTATTTCTGTCTATAAAACATGATTCATTTGTGTACTTTGCAGGTATCAGAGTTAAAGATAAATGCAACTTCTATTATCTTCACACCAAAATAAGAGAATTACTGCCATGATAATTGTTGAGATTTGCAAAATGGGTAACTAGTGCCAAATCCTTACAAATATGTTGTGGATTAATGAATGGGACAGGTGTTCATCAAGTGTTTGTGATCAGAAAACTGCACTCTAATCTTTAGAAACTCAGAAATCTAAGGAAAACTTTTGAAATTAAATGTTCTAATCATTTTTAATGTTATTATTCATGATAGTTGATCTTATAAATTATATTTCAGAGAATAATATGAGCTATAGAACATAATTTAGCTAGGGAATCATGTAATATCTTAGAAATAATGTGATGCAATTATTCAATGAAATTTACATTTTGAATGAAAGTCTAGTATCTTGAGATTTATATTAACAGAAATTAAACAGAAGAATTCATCAGGAGGCAGTTGCAATGTAAATGAGTGTTTCCTTTGCCAGGGAAAATTATTTAAAGAGATTTGAAAAATATGTATTCACATCCTTTTGAAATAAAACACATTTTTCAAATTAAAACTTCTAGAATAATTAATTAGTTGCTTCAATTTATCATGATGTTCAAAATTTCCTGGCAGCAGGTCATGATATCAGTCACTGAAAAAATTGGTGAAACTTCTGAAGGTAGTTAAAGTATAACCCAGAAGTAACTGGTAATCCTAGATTTTATCTGGTACTTAGTATATAGATTAAGGTGGTTTTATTTCAATCATTTTGCTTACTTGAATGAGATACTCAAGCTCTTTTCTATTTCATGGAGATTTCAAGGTTAAATGCAATAATCCTCCAAGCAACCCATAACTTGATAAAATAAAGAGTAAAATAAATAAAACAACAGATAATGTTGTTTCCCTTACCTATAATAAGAAAATCCTGCTTTCCTCACAAAGAATGTTGCCTTATCAGACCTGTGATTTCTCCAGATTTTGTTGTTTTGGTTGCACGAAACTGACCACGTCAAGAAAATTGCAAGAACTCACCCTGGATCTCATAAGGGTAAATTAAGTAAAAACACAATTTAATGTAATCACCGGTTTCCATGCTGTGTCCAAAAAATACTTTTGTACATCATATTAAACCATAATAAAGCAATACTGTTGTTGATATTAACCAGAGAAACGCTAACCAGAAAAGTTCTTCGGTTTCCAGGTAGAGACTCTTTTCTAAAAATTGGTATGATCGCATGAGAGGTGCCTGTGGCAGAGCATCGAGGGACCCTGTAATGAAGCACGCATTTATCAGACAACTGTCTATCTGGTTTTCATCCTCAAGAAGTATGATTTAGCTGGGATCACAATGGTAACAAATAAGGAGCATTAAAATAAAAACAAAAACAAAAGCCATGCAAAATGCCGTGATCCCCCACATGTCATGGAGTGTGACCAGAAGGTGAGGACCACCCCACTGTCCCTGAAGAGGTGAGGGCTGAACCAATCCTGGAAGGACAGACCTGTACCAAGGAAGGCAGGGAGGGAAAATACTTCCACCTAGGAAAACACAGGGAGAAGCAAGTGGATCTAACTGTGCTGCAGAAGTTAGGAACAAAAGACTTGCGAGAAATGAGGCATTGTAGCTATGTTTTGACAAATTAATGGGCACCTTAAATCATTATCATGGGACAGATGTCATGGCTTTTACTCCCTCCCTCCAAAAAAAATCTTTTATACCTTTAGTCTAACATTTGGTAGGAAGAACATTGTCATGATCTCCTGCAACTGATAGAGTACTAACTGCAAGATTGTCATAATTAACCAGTATATGCAAAAAGGAGTATAAATTCTGGTGATTTTGATTCTCCTTAGATCTCAAGGAAATTCATGAGCCATAAATTTCACTAAATACTCAACTTCAAAAATTATTTTTGTGATTGAATAACCTTTAATTTTAGCTTCTACATTCAAGAATTTCTTAGAATTTTGGTAAATTGAAAATAACAGTAATGAATTAACTAGTGCTTTGGTTGTGTTCAAACCCAGGTTTATTCTCTGCATTTTCTTATTAGTTGACATTAATAATAAGTCAGTCATGATTAGTTTAAATCATAGTTATTACTTGAAATCAATAGATTTATTCTGAATTGTGAAAGTGAAATTTTAGTATTTCATCAAATCAACATAAATTAATATAAACAATATAGTTAAAATGTTCATTTTGATTTTAATTTACTTTCAATGAGTTACTCTCTTAATCTCCCTTGAACTAAGTCTGTGTATGCAAATAATCTACAATAATTTATCATTGTTCACTGCAGGGCATTACTCATTACTTTATGTCCCTTTACTTTTGCATGTAACCAAAATGTCCACATATATTAATTAGCATTAATACATAGTTTTCTTTACCTGGTAAACTCTGGATTCTCACACCTGGATTTTTTTTCCTCCCTGAATATTCCTTGTCATTTGTGGGAGACTACAGGTCCTCATAACTTATTTGCGTCCTCTTTCTTCCTTTTTGGTGAATGTTGAAAATGAGAAGAGTTGCTGCATTTAGACATCACTATGACAGAGCCACATTACAGTCAATGAAAACCACAGGACAAGTCCTTCTTAAAACCGTACTTCCCTGTAACTTTAGGTTTCCAAGTACCATTATTCCAATAAATACAGAATCTGTTCAATTCTATTTTTCTCTCCAAAAATCTCTTAATGCTAAGAATATACAGTAACATATAAATCTTGTCAGTTTAACATGAATATACACAGTGCATTCATCTCATCCACATGGAAATACATATACTTAATTTCTCTTTCCTCTTACATGTGGAATACCATATTCTGTCTCAAAAACCTTCCTTCTCCTTGAAGGCCAATACTTTCCCCCAAGCAAAGAAATTTAAAACGGGGAACCCATGGAGTTTACCAGGCTTGAGAGCTCAAATCTTAATTAAAATTCTTTCTAAAATCAGACATTTTGTTGATTAAATCCAAATATCCAGAGGTGACTACAGATTTCTGCAATGGATTAGCATCTTCCAAGTTTTGAAAATTTGTTTAAACACAAAGTTACGAATGCCCTCGTGTTTTGTTGGGATGACCTGCACTTTGCACTCGTTCCTTGTGCTCTGAGATACCTTTACTGCAACATGACGGGCAGGGCCATGATGTGCTTGTTTTTAAATACCATCAAAACCCATGTTCAGATTTCAGAAACAACCTGATCTCGGCGGTACTCTCCTGGAACAACAAAGTTTTGCTCTGCATCTTTATCGCATTTGCTGACGATTTATTTATTGATCAAGGATTGTACTTATGGCCTTGTCTTGTTTCTGTTTAAGTCTTCTGTATGTTGTCACGGTCCCCACTTTTTTCTGTGTGAGCAAAAGGCAAGTAGCAACATAGCATCACGGAGAGGGAGAGACAGTCACTCATCCATTCACATCCACCACAAGTACTTCAGGAGCTAATGTTGACCTCACCGCTTGCATATCTGGACAACTGTGAGCAGAAGGGGAGGGATGAACAGAGAGACCTGAGGATCAGGGATACAGCATGACTGGAAGAACATGAAGCCTTGCTTTTACAGCCAGGAGAGTGGTGTTGTCCGCCTGATTCACTCTTAAGAACTGAATGATGCAATGGCTTGTTGAAGTAGGTATAATTTGAGTACTCATTGCACTGGTGAACTCCCCGAGTTTTGGTGTGGTTCAGTAGCTTTCACCAAGGCCATTATTGCAAAGGTGCCACAGTTTGAAGTTGTCTGACTTTAGAAAATTCTATCTGAACTAATGAACAAATAAATGAGTGACTAAAAGAATCATCCTCCACATGAGATGATGAGTTCATTCATCCTTTTAGCAATTTACAGTTCTACAACAGAAATGGTGTACTTTTGTCTCCAAAGGGCTGGAGAGTGAGCATTTTGAACATTATGGTCTTCGTGACAACTACTCAATGCCGTTGAAAGTGTTCAGCGCTGTCTCGTAGCAGGAAAGCATATGCAGGAAATCAGTAAATGGCTTTGCATGACCAACTATTAGTAAAACATTTTTAAAAGCAAGTCAACACCAAGATCAATTCAAAAACCCCAATTAGGTGAGGAGGAAATTAACTTTCATAGTAAAGTATGGACTGTTGGATATCAAATGTAGATACCAGTTGCTGTGGGAGCCCAAACCAAGTAACTTTCTACCAGATGGACCTTATTATATTTTTGCAATTTCTTAGAAGAGGTTCATAAAATCCCTACATCCTTAAGAGATGTTATTTGGGTTCATTGCTTCCAATTTTTTTTTAGCCCAATGATTATATATGCTTTTGAAACTCATCAAGATTAATGAGGGTTTTTTTTGTGTGTATAATGATGACGTTTACTCCTTTCAAATAAAAAATGTCATTTAAACTGAAAGTATTTCTGTTTTATTCTAATGCAGACATTGAAAGAAGCACAACTGTGTGTCATGCATACACTCTGTGTACACTATTTGACCTCAATAAATTTAGTGAAGTTTAAACCATTTTGGTATAATATAGGATTTACCTTGGTGCAAGAGCTGACTGTACATTGACTCTTAGTTCATGTTAAATGTACTCATACAGCCCTAGGGCCTTTTGGGATGGAAACCTTAGTGGCAAGGCAAACTAATACCTAACTTTGTGAAAAATTCACCTTTGCGGTCCATCCGTTACAAATAACCCAGTTGCTGTTTCAGTAGCTGGCCTGCAACCAGAGGAGAGAGGCAGACAGATTGAGGTAAACCACAGGGAGACATGCAGCATAGGCAGAAAGTTAAACACTACCAAAAAAAAAAAATCCCGGAAACATAGACAAAAGCATCATAGCCAGGGAAGGCAGAGGAAAAGCATTGAGTGTAGTTACTATTGCACTGGCTTTCTCCATAATCCGAATATCCCTTCAAGAGAGAAAATCACCAAGAGGAATCAGAGGAAGTAAGTTCTGATGCATACAGTGATTATTCAGCGTTCGTTGGCAATGGATCTCACCTTCTGTTTCTGGAATGGTCTGAACATGTAGAAGACAAGAAAGGAGACAGATAACCAGACGTACGGTGCATCTGGGTTCCAGGAAATGCTTGCTCAGTATGCACATGCTGGTGAATTATGGAATGTCCTTTGAAAGCAGCTTAGTCTTCCTCCAACATAACAGTGACACCTGTAATAGAAATACCAGCACACTAGATGATATATCACTGTGCTTCTTCAAAACAAGGGCACTAATATACTTTCCATCTTATCAGAAACCATCAAAGCAAAAGGAACTACCTTATCCTTTAAGACACACATCTTATGCAAAGATTTATCTGCTAGCCTTTAAGAGCTAAACCTATGAAAATGTATCAAAAAATAAAAATATTGAACTTACCTCTATGAATTATCTTAAGGTTAAAGATATGACTCATTTAATATTTCTGTCCAAATTGGATATTTCATGATCCATCAGTGAAGTTTTCCCTGGGTGCAAAATACCGTACTAGATGCTTTGGAGACGCCTTAGGAACCTGAAGACAACCTCAGCACGTGTGTAGAATGATGGGCTGGAAAGTCTAAAGTTCCAAGGAGGGGATCAAATGCAGAGTGTGGATGATGCTTTGTTCCTCGGGACTGTGAGAGTCAAGAATTAACCTAAGCGACTCCAGAGAAAACCCTAATAACTCAGGTAATATTTCCGGTTCGTAGGCAATTTTTAAAATTCATAGTGCGTAGCACTTTAGCAACTGAGATGGTTTCTTTTACAACTCAGAAAAATGACGATTCAGAGGTTAATGTTCCTTGGAGACTTAGTGGTATTACCCAGTGATTTCCAGATGAGTAATAATTCATTTTTCTCTCTACTTGGAAAATATTTCATTTTCATGCTCTGGGGTAATATTGAGGCATTAACTCATTCACTTTAAAATAATGCATGATTCTATACATGCAAAATAAATTTTGTTTCTTAATTATTTTAATGTATTCTATCATCTAAGAAACCCTCATTTTACAGTTTTAAAATAAAACACCAATACAATTGAATGCTTCCAAATTTACAGATTTAACTAACAGCAAAGAAAGTGCTACATCTAAAATTTTCTAATTTATATTGCTGAAACCTTTCGGTAAAATATAACAAACAGAAATTTTAGATAATGGAAGGTGTTTAAATATATCAATTAATGATAGATTCTAAGTTTTTCAAAAACAGAATTTTCAAAACCTGTGATAACTCTCAAGTATAAATGAAGTCATGACACTGAATTTCAACCACAAGTCAGCTAAAATTAGTGTGTAATAGTAGAAAGCACTAAAATTTGGCAACACTTCGATTAATACATATGACCTGAAAAATATATAAAAATGCTTCTTCACACTGAGCCATTTGGTTTTTATGAATGTATCACTATTCAGTTTCTGCTCTTTCTTTTATATATTTACAACCAACCAATGTAATCATTTTCAGCGAATTGAGTGGGTTCAGCCTCATTTAACCACTTTCGGTTACTGCTATCATTTTTCACAAAATGAATCACTGCAGTGACAGACAGAAACTGACAAATGCATTAATAATACAAATACTTTACACTTTCCTTTTGTGCCTCTTTTATTAAAAAGAGCTGTAATGAGAAAGTTATAATATTTATATCCTATTACAGATTATGTGAATAACATGAAAAAGAATGGACAAGTTGAACCCATATAAGAACTTATGATCCTATCAGAAGAAATAAGAAGTCATTTTATTCTAGATTTCTTCATGTTTTTAATAGGCATAGCTGCATAGATGACTGAGCTTGACAGATGTTCAGATATCTCAAGGAAAATTCCTCTTTTAAGCACTGCTTCATGTATGCCTAGCTACAATAAGGTTACATTACTTAACTTTAAATCCACATCTCGTGGTGACTCTAGTTATATTATATAGACAATTTATATTGATATTTTGTCTATAAATATGATAAAAAAGATGTTAAAGTATCAGTGAAAATGTCGGTCAAGAAAGTTTATTTTGTAATTTAGTACATGTGCATAATAAAAAATAATGAATACATTCATCATGAGGAGTAGGTACCTGTGCATAATGTGGTCCAGAAAAGCCTCAAATTGAATTCTAGATTCAGATTTGTCCCTAGTGATTTTTAAAATTTGAGAAAAGTACCTCAATACTTAGGCTTATCTTATTATATTTAAAATAAAAATGACTTGATTCACATTTTACACATAAACATTGGGTTCTTGTGACAAGACAAAGACACTTAAAAGTGAACCAGAAAACAGAAAAAGAATAGAAGGTTCTAACATAGTAATTTAAAAACTAAAACACACAAACGAGAGAGTCAATTGACCACCATTGCACAAGAGTGGCTAATGAAATAAAATGGTCACAAATAGAAAGAAGACAGACTGAACATGGTAAATTGATGTGGGAAATAATGAATTATTTTCTCCAAAAAACTGATGTGCATCATGGTGCTGCTTAGGCTCAGCTATTGCAAAACAAACTGGCAGGGACAGTAACTTAACATACCAATGTTTATGTTTGTTTTATTTATATTGTTAGTGTTTTTGACAGTTAACTTAATCATCAGCTTGATTGGTTTGAGAGCTGCCAAGGAGAGTTGTGTAGTACACTTTCTGGGTGTGACTAGGTGGATCATGGAGGTATTACCTTGGGGTCTATTTAGTCCCTGCCCCTTCCTCTCTGGCTCTGTTCCCTGCTCTGCTCCCTGACCACCATGAATAAAGCATCTTTGCTTCATCATGATATCCTTGCTTTAGAGCAAGCCAACCATGAACTGAATCCTCTGAAACTGTAGCCAAATTAAACCTCTCCTCCATTAAACTGTGGATACCAGGTTTTATGTCTCAGAAACAGGACAACTAATAGCAATGACAGAAACATATATTATATACAATTTGCTTTATTAATATGGTAGATTTTATTGTTATTATAGATTTATTTTATTATTACTTAAAATCAGTTAAAGCAGAAGCAGCAGAGTTCTAGAGGTATATTGTGGAAGTATACAGTGCTATTTCCAATTAGTAGAATAATACACTGAGTGCATAAGAATTAAGATGATATGCATTGTGTCAAGGTGAGGTAGATTAGCTATTTGCCAGGTGTTTTCCAGTAGAGGCTAAGGATTGTCATTATAAGAATGACAAAGGTACACTTTGTATAAGGCACTGGAACTCATCTGGGAGCATTGCACAGTCAGAGAATGTGAATTAGGGATGGAAGGGACATGACACATTTTCCCATAAAATGTTTGCAATCTTTAATACACACAGGGACACCCTGTCTATGCAGATGCATTAAGCTCCCAACTCAAGGACTCAACATGAGAGTGAGGAACACAACAGTCTTAGTCACGTTATAACTGGGACAGAATACCTGAAGCCCACTTTGCTTAGGTTTGAGTCCACAGTCCCTGGCTGTGAGGCAGGTCAGCAGGGAGGACAGGTTGACAGAAGAGAGCTGCTCAGTACATGGTGGGGGAGAAGGAGAGAGTGAATGGAGGAGTGGAGAAGAGTTCAACTCTTCTAAGTTCCCAGTGATCCACCTCTTCCAGCCAGACCCCACCTCCTAACAGCAAGTCAGCTATAAACTCCTTGGGGGACTCATCCACTCATGGTTACCACACCTCCGAGACCCATCTGCCTCCCACAAGCCCCACCTATGGACATAACACATCACATAAGGTTGTGGAGGATCTGTAGATATAAATCACAACAACAGCTTCAAACATCCCCAGGTACGTGAAAGTGAATTAATTAATGGAAGGAAGACCAGGGGAATGTGAACTCCATTGGATTCCACGTCATTGACCTGGGCACTCAGGAGAAAGCACAAGTGCTCTCAGAAGTCACCTACCAGTTAAAACAAACTACAGACGATGAAAGAAATGTAAAGGAGGCGGAGGGGTAGGAAGAGGCTGGGGCTGGGGGCAGGATGGAGAAGCACAGTGACAGGCTGAGTAAACAGGTGCCTTTTGTTTTGCTGTAGGTGTTCTGGGCCACAGTTCCTTGCCGTGTTAAGTGAGCAGATGGGACTTCAGGATGGCTGAGGTCTCCCTGTCCTCTAGCCTTCTGGGATTTGCCCTTCCATTCTGGCATTGCAGAAAAACAGACATAGAGAAGGTCAAAGACACCGCTTCTGAGTCTGTCAAAGGACACAGTTAAGCCGAGAAAGGAGATGGAAGACTTTAGCTTAAAAAACACCAAGATGTGGGTACAAAAGAGAAGAGGTCTGTAGTTCAGTGACTTGAGAATCTTCCCAGTGAAGTGTAAGTGAATGTATGTGTAGAAGAGTTGCAATTGTGACCTAATTTAGGCAGTTAAGAGATGAGAATATTACACGGAAAATACCAGGTTTTGGAAGGAAAAGCACTTGTCTTTTAGAAACATTCAAGTGAGTCTGATTCTACACACAAAGTAAAGATAATGTGAAATTATCTGAGGTCGATCTGTCAGAAAGTGCCATTGAAATTCATATGCCAACAATCTGAAGTACAATTATCGTAAGTTTAAGCATACAAATGAATAGATGTGGCATATAAAGGAAGAAGAAAATTACAAAGAGAAAAATAGCACTTTGTATCATGATATCATGATAAACAAAACTAATTTCACACCATCTTGGATATTTGGGAATCATGTGGAGGATGTTCAAGTTTGTGTGAGAACAGGAAGAAATTTAAATACTTAAATATAATCAGTGAAGGAGCAGGCACGCTTTCATTTTAGATAACGCTCATTATATAACCAGGTAAAATATTGCATTAAATATAAGAAGAGAAACAGTCAACTAGTTATTCTGTTTTTTTGCATTTCATGTCACACATAGCCTGTTTCAAAGCAAAGAGCAAGAACTGGAACTGGAGTAGAAAAGAAAAATGGGGAGGAAGCAAAGGAGAAAAGATGATAGTGACAGAGCCAGCATTATAGTACAGGAATGGATTTGCAATAACAGCTTCTCTGAATAGATAAATATCACAAGCATGGCACCAAAACCGGTAGTGATGGGCTTGAGTTTGAATTGTTTCTGAAACTGAAGGTGTAGGTAATAAAGCA
>RJWT010051510.1:0-10693 GCA_004365215.1 Cuniculus paca
TATGAATCTGTCTGATATCACTTTGTACCATGTAAATTAATAAAGACAAATGATAAATAATATTTAGTTATTGAAAGTAAATACTTATGTTTTATAATAAGTACTTGTTAAAATGACATTTTGACATATTAGGTTAAATAAAACCTATAAAAATGTTCTGTAATTGATATTCTTTATCATGACTATAGTGCTATGCAATTTAGTTTCTCCTATATTCCTTTCTATAGTATAGTTTTCTATGAAAGTTCACTTCTTATGCATCCCAGTCCCCTTTTTTACCCGTCATGGAACAGTACTCTTACAGTACTCTCAGTAGCTCTTTAGATTTCACAATATTCGTCATTTTTTGTAGGTCTTCATTTCAACTCCAACTGTTTCTTGTTTGTATTTACTTTTCAACAACTTATTTTAACATTGAAATGAAATTCTTACTGGTGCGCTATCACCAGTAACAGAAGTGTGACAGGACTTTACTTTGTGAGAGTACAAAGTCTGTTTTGTAGAAAATCATGCAACCTCTTATAACACGCTAATATTTTAACACACAATGCTAATCATGTGATAATTGACAGTTTACCAGTTTAGTAATAAATACTTCAACATTTTCAACTATTCATTATTTTCTAAATTTCCATCTATATGATTTTCTCAAATATCACTTCCATATTTTAGGTATGTATTTCATTGGCTATGTCACTTACATGTTTTTTTCAGAAAATGTAAATTGCCCCATATATTTTTTAAAATTTAGAAATGCATTAATTTTTTCATGATCAAAATATGTTGCATTAAGGAAGAAAATAGTTTTGGGGAGGGTAATTGTATATTTAGCCACAAGACTGTTCTATTGAGCTGCAACTAATGATTTTTTTCTGTTTATATATGTAAACTTAAAATTTATTATTCTCAGATGTGTAAATTTCTTTAACTCATCTTTTCATTTTTTTTTGAAAACTTACATTCTGAAATTTCAGTTCCTACTAAATTTCAGTACAATCATATAGCGATATATGTAAAATGATTTCGGTGTTCAAACTACACAACAATAGGGGAAATTGCACATAGTCTTGAAGTTTTTGTCCTTATCTCAGGTCTGCTCACATAGCTCTGAGTGGAAATGGACACAGAATACACACATTTTTTCTTATACACAGAATTGAATGGATTTCTAAAAGTAGGTTAGTAGCTCAAATTTTTCAGCTATGAGAGTTGCTCCAAAGTTTTGGTTTTGAAACACAGTACTGAGAGTAAATTTGAGTGACACAGAATGAGTCACAAACTTGCTTACTCCTGTGATATCTTCAGTTTCTTCAACGAACTCTATCTCTTCAATGGAGAATAACAATTGTGTTCAAGTCAGTGAAAAAAGTGACTGTTTCAGAATCAAACAAATTATGGGGGTGATGATCAAACACTGAGATTTTTGATATGTTTCAAACATTAGAATATATTTTGATAGACACTGAGTCAGACCCTTCTTTCTCACAGTTGGTGCATGATCACCTGTTTCAGTTTTGAAGAGTTTAACATCACTTTCCAACCACAAAAGAACCCCAAATTGGGAATGAATGGGGGGAGTGGGCTACATGAAATATTTTAAGAGTGACATGAAATATGTCATGGTATTTAGTTATAAAATTCTGAAACTACTTCCTGCAAAAACTATAATGAAAGGATAAATAAAGGGTCTTAATTGAGTAATATAACTAACATATGATTAAAAATGAGAGAAAACCTATGGTTACAATTTAATTATTGTGAAATAAGACTTGATTACAATTGTTTTAAGATATCTTTACCTGTTCTATGTCATGTATCTCAAAGACTGAGTTTTGAAAATGCAATCTCTATTAAGAACTCCTTAGTTTGTCAATGAACAGTTTCAAAATAAGTACATCAGAGTCAGAATATATTAACAGGCATTTAAGCACTGTACACAGCACACACCAATATAACATTCATTATTGTACAGATATAGATAGCATTTGGTCCTTGATATTAATTATTTATGTATTTTTTCTATTTCTATGTTCACAAATTAAACTGCCAAGATCAATTGCTTATCTTTAAATTGAAGTGTCAGAAAAAGAAATTAGCAGCCTGATATTAAAAGCTGTCAGTGAAAGAAGAAATGCTTATAAATAAAAAAGATTCACACACACACATAAAAACACACACATATATATAAACACACACATATATATGTATACATATATATATACATCTTTAGTTCAATTTGTATGTCCACTATACTTAGTGATGTACAAGTAGTTTATAAGCACTCTGTTAGAAAATAAAATGAAACAGGGCTTTAATAATTTGCCTTGGATTGAAAAGCACTTTTAATTTCATGATTAATTGATTTGTTTTTAATGTAGCATTTCAACTAATTTGATATTATAATATGCTATTCATAAGTCTCCTGTGAATCATTAAACAAAAACTTAATCTAGAAACTGGGATATTAATAGAGGAAAATTATTTCCTGTAATAACAACATGCATTCTTTGTGAGAGATATTGATGACAGAATTAAACCTTGCTTAAGTTTAGTTTCCCAATTATCAAGATATTACTATAGAGAGTCATAACCTGGGCTGTCACGAGTTTAGCCAGGAGGAGGTGGGTGGCAGGTAGGGAATGGAGGTTTGGGGGCTACAGCAGCTTGTGTGGCATGCATGAACTCTTGAACACCCTTCCAGGTCATTTTCTGCAACCTTAGTCTGAGCTTCCAGAGTCACTGTGGCTTAGTCTTCTGTAATTCTCAGGCTTCTCTAGGATTGGACATCCTGGAGGCATTCTTCTTTCATAGTGCATACTGCAAGGACAGTAAATCAAATACTCAGGAACAATTAGGCCTCATAGTATGATTCTGGCAAAAATAGACTGTCCAGCAACATTCGGAGATTGCACAAATAATTCAATCTCTATAGCCCACAAGTCATAACAGCAATTTAGTCATAAAGGTACATTGTTGTGGGTGTATAATACCCACATTTATTCTTTAGATATTTCTGTTTATCAATTATTAAATTTTGGAAGCTTTGTTATATTAAACAATGAGTCCTTAACAGGAAAAATATCAAAAAATGAAGTATTGAATGTTTAATATTTATTGTTTATGAAAAGCATAAAAATTTTCAACATCAACTCTTTTTTTGGTGTACACAGTCTAAAAGATAACATCAGATATAAATTGCTATATGAACTACAGTGAAAATACCATAGAACTCCACAACAAAAATATTTGCTTCAATTGTCACACCCAAGACCATCTTCACCTGTGACAACTCCACGCTCCATGAGCACGTCTCACTTACACTGACAGCACTTAGCTTTCCTTTCCTATGTGGCAGCCCATTCATGTCACCTCTCTTGCCTTCCTATTTTGTCAGAAGCTTTTCCTACAATGTTGTACAATGTACGCTTAGCAGGAGAATGAGATAACAAATAAAATATCAAATATGCAATGATTACTTAGAGTAGACATCAATATTTTCATATCAGCTGTTTGCTTGTTTACAAAGCCTAAAAGATAACATCAGAAAGAAAAACCTACATGAACTACAGTATAATTACAAACAAAAGTCTGTCACAGAAATAATCTTTGATTCAATTGTCACACCCAAGACAGTTTTCACATATGAAAACTGCATGCTCCATGCAAAAGTATTGCTTACGCTTACAGCACATATGTTTTATTTTCCTATTGTTTTCGGTAGTCCAAAGTTGACATCTTTTTGGTTTACCTATTGTAATAATAGGTCTTCATGATGTTTCGCTTATCTGTTCACCTGCCAGCTTATCAGTGTGCTCCACAATTTTTTTTGTATAGTTCTCTGGCAAGAAATATTTTGTTTTTCCTTTGCTGTAAATGATGTCTTATGATTTCCAGTCCCAAACTTCTGTGAAAATTTTTCTGTGATATTTTGCATTTGATATTTTCCTTGTAAACTCTCAAACTATTTATGTACACATGTTTGAGGGTGAATAAAACAGGACCATTGGCCAATGCTTTGTGTTTCAAGTGACATCATAGTTGTTGCATAACACATCAACACCATCTACACCACCTTTGGTTTTGTTGTAGAAAGTTAGCATCTCATGCTTCTGTTTTGTCAAGGTTTCCCTATCAATATTTCCATCATGGTGCAACGTTGACATCAGCAGTACCACTTTGTTTGAACATATGATGCCAATATAATAACCTTCTGAAATCCAAAGATTGTTCTATACAATTCTCTGTTTTGAAATTGCAACTTTTCATTTAGAATTTTCCACTTTGTTCCTGCATACAGTGCCTGCCTTGGTCAATTTGTGCTCTGTTAGAAAATGTAACATCAATTGGAAACTAGTAAATCAACTGTTGAATGTTACATTCCAATATTACATTCCAGTTTGGGAGATGGGACCAATGAATCTGTTCAAAACATCATTTGGTTTATTACTATATGAATAAGAACATGATGGCTAAGTTCCAGGATATATTTCTGATTTGAAAACATAATAAGTCTAAGCATATATGAGGCATACATTTTGTGCTGTATTTTGAAGGAGTTTTGAAAGTGTACTGCCTGAATCTAGAGTGACCATGAACTGTTGCAAGATGCTCACTAACAGTGATTTATTCAGACAGTGTGAAAATTACTT
Source organism: Cuniculus paca (assembly GCA_004365215.1). NCBI lineage: Eukaryota > Metazoa > Chordata > Mammalia > Rodentia > Cuniculidae > Cuniculus > Cuniculus paca. The sequence goes on from RJWT010051510.1 coordinate 4,650, forward strand.
GACAATTACTCTCAAATTTTTCATGCCATGTTATGGGTTGTGTCTGAATGTTCCCCCAAAGCCTCATGTGGTCATGGGGGCAGGCTTCCAGAATTTGTGATTGATTCATGGTCCAATGTTGGGATTATGGGTATGAGTGCTACACCCAGCGGGTGTGGCCTACTTACAAAATAAGCGACAGAAAGAGTCTTCTCTCTGCATTCCTCTCTTTTTCTCTTGTTGTTTTGCTGTTTTCTGCCACCATGAACTATTGTCCTCTTCCACGAGTCACTCTGCCTTGGAGTCAACTGATTATAGACTGAAACCTCCACAAACTGTGAGCTAAATAAATCCTTTCTTCCATAATTTTGGGTATTTTGTCTCAGTAAAGAGGGAAAAGTAACCAACACAACGTGAAATAACACAAGCCAAATTAACAGCTCTTTTTCCTTCTTGGTGGGTGCTCTTGTCATTAAACCTCAGACAGTTTTGAAGGAAAACAAATGTCCTCAGGGTCATCATCATCCTACAAACTTCAACTCAACAGTTTTCACTTTTCCCTAAGTCATGCAATTCCTGCAATTATCATGAGAAAGCCCTGTGAAGTACAGTAGATCTATGAATGCTTTCAGTCCAGCTAGTGAGGTGTCATAATAAATACATATTTTGAGCACAGCTATTGGTCATACAGAATGTTTTACTTGTATTTAAGCATTTGTGTATTTCATAACATCTTGCAGAATTTCATCTGTGACATAAAATTTCCCACACTGAATGGCAGTGCTGGCATTCTATCCAATAGGTTTCACCCCTGCCAAGATCCTCACTGTGTTTCCACACCTAATTCTAACATTGTGCCATGTCATTTGATTAGATGACGATTTTGTACTATTTCTACTAGTCAAATATGCACTAATATTTTGTTTTCTTCATCATTGAATTAAGGAATTCTGCATTCCTTGTGTCTATTTCAGTCAATTCTTGCTCCATTTCACTCTCACAGGAACTTTGGCTCATATGGTCAATGTCAAAGTCATTATTATCTTCATCATTTATGCATGAGTGAATGGATGATTCACTTTCAGCCTCCTCCAAAACTTGGAAATATGGTTTTTCATGTGCCATTGTACTGAATTAAGGTACTTCTACTAGAAAAATCAAAACAAAACCTTTTTTAAAAAACAAATCCTAAAAGCACATTAATTTAGCAAAGAACTTTTCATAGTTAAAACTAACCTGTTGCTGCTTTAGGTTTCTACACAGCTTGACATTTGTCTTCCAAGTGAATAAAAGCACAGATAGGTATTTGCTTTCCCTAGGTGCTTGTACTGTGAGTCACATCTATGTTTCCTTAGTGGTAAAAGACATACAGAATAGAAAATTGGGTGGGTAGATTTTACCCTCTTTGATACTCAGGTAAATATAATTTAAACCAGTTAAATGGGGCACTATGTAGGTAAAAACCCAAGTTTGACACCTTTGTACACATGTACGTATCTTGCCATTCATCATACCAAGTGGCTAAACAAGATGATTGCTTCCTTCCCCCAGACACAACTAATAAAATACACAGCCAGCTAGTATAAATGCTAAATTCCAAATTTACAATAGAAAAGTATAGAATGGGTTGTTTAACTTAGTGTCAAGCCAATGTCATTTCACCTCTGAAGACGTAAAAATGAGCTCAGTAGCTTTGGATACCACACAGATGGCTTAGTATACTCTGCTTGGGACTGGGAATAGATTTAAGGAATTATCCACTAGTTCAGTATTGGTTTTACTTTTCTGAAACTTGTTATTGTGTCAAACTGATATTTCATCTTCCTCCTGTGACAACACAGTCAGAAACACTTTTTGTTGTGTTGCCCAGAGAAGACTGAAAATCTGTAGCATGAATAATGTATTTTTCATTTAGAATCTTAAGATTGTATTTAATGGATTGTTCTTAAGAGACTGTGATGTCTCCTACTTCGAATGTTTTTAGAAAACTCATTTTTAACACATTAAATGTGCTGAGTAAAAGAAACAAAGAAAATGGTACAGCGTTTTCAGAGATAAGAAATTGTAGAATCATTTTTTCACAGGACAGTGTTGTAATATAGCCCAATCACTTTCTCACTTGCTAATTTATAACCAAATTTTCAGATTTTAATGGTCTCTGTCTCCTTGATATTGAATGATATTTCTTTCCATAGCAATTACCTATAGTACCTATAGGTAAATAGAATCAAAAACTTCATAAATATAATATTTTTTAACTACTACTAATGTGAACATAACCACAGTCTTTTTGCACAGTTTAGGAATACTGTTGCAACTCATACTCCAGAAATATGGTAGTTCACCTTTAAGACAAATCTAGAAGAAAAGTTGTTTTCTGGTATTGAACAGTAGGAAAAGAATGTTAGAAAAATTTCTTTTGACTTATATAAACAAAAAAAAACTCAAAGATTAAAAAAATCTATCATGTGTTCATCTCACTGTACTCAATTCTTTCTTGAATTGTTCTTAAGGATCTAGAATCTTCATATCACTATGAATAGTTTCATCTCAAATTGACACAGCTGAGAATAGAAAAGAATAGATAAAAGGAATAGGTACACTTAGAGAAAAAAGTAAAGGGAATGTTAGAAGTATTTCTGGTAGTTTAGACATTAGTAAATTAGGATAATACAAAAAAAACCCCTAAAATATCTCCTTCTTTTTAACTCCATCTGATTTGGAGAAATGAAATATATTAAAAGCACTAAACAGATTTTTTTTACAATGCAATAAAGAATCATAAAAGATGGGACCACAAACTAACAAAACGTTAATGCACACAAAAAGGAAGGAAAACTAGAGTGTTCTTTGAAATCTCTGACTAAAAAGGAGTGAAAGTATTTACACTCATTTAATATCACCAGGATTGTCTTACTGATATAATACCATAAAGTGCAATACGCAGTTCTCTTGTCTATTATACCCATGAGTGGTATAGTGATCTAGCATCATCTGTATTCATGACTTTACTTCAGCCATGAGCCAGGCACATGCCTGTATACTCTGGAGGCTGAAGTAGGAGGATCACTATGAGTTCAAGGCCAGCCTAGGTTACATAGTGTTTCAAGGCCAACCTGCACTACATAGTGAGACCTGGTTTCAAAAAAAAAAAAAAAACAGAATAAAATAAGACAATCAGCTGTGATTGAGAGGTCATGCATCCAGTCTAGATCTGTTTGTACTCTGTCATTTCTGTGATTTATATAGAATTATTTCATTTTTGAGTCAATGAGCATATGGAACTGTTTCAATTCTCAGAGTGGGTTTCCTCTTCCTTCTTCTTTCACAGAATAGTTGTCACACCACAGCGAAGTTTCTGCTTATAAATGTTTGCAGGCATGTGGGGAGCTGTCAACCAAAATAATACTCTCCACTCAGCAAGTTCGCAAAATATTCACAGGTTAGTTGTTCTTAAAACTATAGGGCTGAAATGGATGACCAGACTTCTACCACCTCTCCTTAAAGACCTTCATTCATTAACAGAGTACATTCTGCCTCAGTCAGTCACTTGTCATCACCTCCATCTACCTGTGTAGTGTCTCAATAATTAATCATTTTGAAGTGTTACTTGTGAGTTAAAGTAACATCTGCCCAGGTAGCCAAAGAATTTTAGGAAGCTTCTGAAAGAAACTCTTTCTTTAATTTTGGATGTCTGCCTTTTACTAGATGAATGAAAGTGAAGGAGTAGATTTTATTTTCCCTACTTACCTTATACCCTGCATTTCTTCCACTTAGCCATCTCTGTTAGGTTTAAGTTTATTTCTTCCAAGTCACTTTTACAACACCTCTTTGAAAATAATCAGCCACATGCTTGATTACATGGAGGATGAATAGGCAGATCTTACTGCATCAAGCTTTCATGGAGTTAGTTTTCATTTTCCCCACTGTAGAAACAGGCCCTCCTTGGCCATGATATTTTGTGGGCTTAGAGACAATGTTGTCTATGATGCTAGTCTGGGACAATATAGGATCAGATGATAACTATAGACAAAATTCAGAGGCTTTGTCTAGTATGAGGACTTACTAGACATTTAAAGAGGTACACAAGAAGCATGGGGAGAGAGGTTCAGGACCTCCAAAATTGCTCCAGAGATCATCCAGATCAGAAGAGAAAGTGCTCTGTCTCAGATTCAAAGATGAGGACTTTGAGATGTACAAATGCTTTCAGATTGTATACAGATGAAGCATTTGCCACAGCAGTCTCCAGATTATACTCAGAGGACAGCCCTACTTATGTGACAAACCCAAGGAGCCCAGTTCCATAACATCCTGAAGCCTAGGTTTAGAAAAATCCTGTTTCCTTTCCAAAAAGTAACTGTTAATAGCTGCCACAGTGCCTTCTACAGGGATAAGGAAAGATGACAAGCAAGAAAACAATTTTAGGAACAGTCTGAAAATTAGAATAATCTGTTATATGAAGAGTGTAGTACACCCTTAACCTTGAAAGAGGCTATTAAAAATAAATAAGACAATATAATTAATATATTACATTATCATATGGAATTTAGAACTCTTAAAGTGGCTCTCCAAAGTAAATTTTAAAATATTTATCAAAAAGCCTTATTCATTCATCTTGTAATTTATTAAACATGTAAAGAAAATGGAGGACTGATTTCAAGCACAATTAAAAGGTACACTTTTATTGAATCAATATGCAACTGCACTTGAAAAAATGATAATGGCAATATTTATTACTAAATAAACATACTAACCAAATACACTATTATAAATACTGCAATCATATAAAGAGCGCTTAGTATACGTCAAGTGTTATGTGAAGACGTCTAGTTCTTTTTCTATATATGAAAAAAGTAAGGGGGCTGAGGATATAGTTCAGTGGCGTAAGTGCCTGCCTGGAAAACATGCAGTATGAACTTGATCCACTGTACCAAAAGAAAAAAAAATTATATATAGGCACAGATATGTATATGTGTATTGTCATTATTTTTTATTCAGTGTATTTTTCTATTTCATTAAATTTTACAATTACTTTATTATTTCTTTTCATCTAATCTGCTTAACTTTAGATGAAACATATGGTATTCTTTTCATTCCTTTTATATCAGAGGATTAAATAATTAATTTTTAAATATTTCTTCATTTCATAATGCATTTGTAGCTGCAATTTTACCTCTAGTACTACTTCTTTATTTGAACTCAAACATTAATGTTTACATTATCATGCTATTCAAAATATTTTCTAAATTCTTTTTAAAATTTTTGTTCTTGTGCGAATTAAAGTACACTGTTGAATTTGTAATCAGAGATTTAAAAATTATTATCTTGTTATTGATTACCAGTAGAATTCTTCCACTGTGGTCAGAAAATACTGAATGCTTTTAATGTTTTCAATTTTGGAAGCAACGTTTCCCAATCATTTTGGTCTCTTTTCTGCCATGTGGTGTTGATTATAGACATTTTGGATGTACTTTTAAAAAATGGGAATCCAGATGTTTTGGGTACAATGTTACATGTAATTTATGTAAGATATATATATATATATATATATATATATATATATATATAATTCATTGTAGGTAGCTGTTTGCATAATGAAAGATACACCTATTCAATGACTTGTCATTTGTTTTTCTGTGTTTTTTTCCTATGAGAACAACAATTTGCGCACATACACACACACACACACACACACTATATATATATATATATATATATATATATATATATATATATAACTTGTTAAGTCATAGTTACTGCCTAGGCTGTATTTGTAAATTGGATTAATTTATCTGCGTGTCACATTGTAAAGAATATATTTATATATTCAGTGTTAACTGCAATAACAACTTTATATTCTAGCATTTTGGAAAATGGTTATACTTGTCAAATGTAAATTTCAACTTTATCCAGTGTTTGAATCAAATGAAATTAACTCTAGAATTTTAATAGCTAAAATAGTAAAAACTTTTAATCACATAACCTATGTATTTCAATATACTGAAATTGTTAATCCTCAATAATATATTCACATGCTCACTTTGGCAGTATATATATATATATAT
>RJWT010051511.1:0-10693 GCA_004365215.1 Cuniculus paca
ATGTTGAGTCCCAGTTACCCACAAAAATTTGAGAACAATATTAGTCAAGATGAGACACAGACATGGATGAACAAGGAGCATGCACCGTGGCCCGGGGAACTGACTAACAGTGAGTGAACACAACCTGGACAGAGAAAGACTAGTTCAGAGAGGAACCCAGGGTGTCAATAGCCACTAAAGTGTTTTAAACAGTACATTATAAAATTTTTGTTTCAGAAAGCACATTTTAGATGCAGAGTTGGTAGCAGAAAGTAGGAAGTGCTTAAAGTAATTGAAGTGACCTAGTTTTCAAATAGTATAAAATTTGCCAGAGTCCAAGAAATTGCTGTGGGTAGTATTTTGCAGTATCCTGCTAATTCTTTCACATTAGCATCTGAATTGGAATGAAAAGAAAATGTCAGTGAAAGAAAAGAGGCAAAAATGTATGCTCAAATCTCCAGCTCTACTTGTTGTCAGTGTCCAAATACAGGTTTTCGTCTTAAGTCTTCCAAGTCTTGGGATTAATCAGATAATCCTCAGTGTCTAAATAAAGGGGCACTGTATTTCCATAGGTCCTTGAACATATGAACATATGTCCCTTGAACAAAAGAATAGCCAATAAGATGTGAATTTCAGGAAAAAAAAAGGAAAACCAAAAGATAGCACTAATAAAATAAAGGTCACAGCGCTCAAGACATTGAAGAGATTGCAAAAGACAAGTATTTTGATCTATCTTTGCTGTCTATTCCATGCTTAAATGATCTAGCATTGAAAACCTTTGAGTATCTTCTTTCTAATTCTTTTACCTTGCCTTTCCCTTATAATTTTAAGGCTCTAAATATATACACTATTCAAATATTTTGATTGTGATAGAAAGCATTTTTTACTTGGAGAAATTTAAGTAATTTGAAATACAAATTGCTACAGACTGTGACATACAGTTCTCGTTTTCTTTCAGACTGAGCTGAACTTTACCATCCACCGGAGTCCTCCTGTCTGCACACACCCACATGTAAGCAAGGTCCAAGTACTTTCTTCAGGATCTGTATCCTATAGGTAAAGAGACCATTGTTATACCAGCTCCGGTAAGATGTCTCAAGTCAATTTCAAAGAATCCTAACATGATAGTATAATTACACATTCCTCTAATCACACTCCTGCCAGTCTCTTTGCTCATGAGCTGCTTGTTCTTGAATTTTTCATTTACTATTGCGATTTCTCGAGTAACTTATGGTAGCTTTCTCTTTAAAGGCTTCTGTTGCCTTTCACAGATCTTGTGTGTGTGTGTGTGTGTGTGTGTGTGTGTGTGTGTGTGTGTTCACTCAGCCCTCAGTTACTGCAAGTGTTTGCCCCTTACAATCTCCAAAGAATTGCCAGAATTACTGACAAGAATTCTCTCATCCAATGATGATGCCTGGGAGGTTAACCTCTCACTGTCTCTACTACCCAAGGACTGGTAAATATGGAGTTTCAAAAAGTTCCGAATTACAACCCATTTCTTAAAGGTAGTTCAACTCTGACATGTAATTTCACATCAGGAAAAGGCTGGATTTTTACCTGAGGACACTTTATGCTAGGTTTTCCTCTTTACCTATTCTGGTATCAGTTTTTAAAGAGCCCAACCCAAGACTTTGTATCCAAAAAGAGCTTATCGTTTGCATCTTCTCTTACTGTTCCAGGTGGACTCTTCTGGGTCAGCACCCATATGGAATCAAGGGCAGAAAATTCTCTATCACACTAAAACCTGCCAACATCTAGAAGTAGGCTGCCTTTAAAAAAATATGTCCCTATCTTCGCCTATTCATTAAATCTCAAATTTTCTTTGCTTCGTTTAAAGTCATTGGCCACTGATAATTTTCTCAAGCTCTTAGTCATTTTCCAGAACTCTGGTAATCAACATGTTGAAGCAGTGTAGTCATGATTTACACCTGGGGAGCCCTTATAATTACTGCCTAAAACACTCAATGCTGAGTGTTTACGTACTTGAACATAGTCAACTACACAGAGATTCTACTCATAGTTAAATATGAGAAAGCAACATTAGAGAAGTTAGGTGATATTTCTTATAAGTATATGTAGGAGACAGAACTTTAGGGCCTGTGTTCTGAATTCAGGGCTGACCTGAGGTCTTTCTCATCTTGTTTTACCCAGTTGGAGTGTACTCTTTTTGATGAATTAGTAATATCTCCCTTTATGGACTAATCATGTGGAATCTTTCCTTTTTATAAGTATAATAAGACAAGTAAAGTTTTGAGAAGAAGTGATTTCTATTAAGAAAGGAAGCATGCTTTGGAGTAGTGGGCTAAACCTGCCTCTTTAGTAGTGGGCTAAAACCTGCCTCGTTACAGAAGATTTTAAGTTCTAACACTACCATAAAAAATAGTATGCATCATTATCCCATTATCCCATTTCACAAGCTTTTCTGAAACTATTTTCTCATCCCTAAAATAGAAGTAAAAGTATCTACCTTAGGGGTGATTGGGATGATAAAATGAACTTATGGATCCAAAATATTTAGCAGAATGTTCATATATAGCGAGTACTCAATACATTTTTAAAATTTTGGTACATATTTACAGTACATATTCACGGTCAGGAGTTGGTACATGTACATAGCACACATTCTTTTTCATCTCCTTCACCTCTGCTCTCTCTTCCTTCTCCATCTCTTGAACCACTTTTGCAAAAGACTTATCTCCCTAGTGTTTATTATCTATCTTTTCTTTTGCTCTTTGATTCATTTGTCTTTTGAGTTACTCATTTAAGACAGAACATGTGATATTAAAGTTGTGGGTCTTAACATTATGGTATCAAGGTGCATCCATTTTCCGCTATTATTTCCATTTCAGATTTTTTTTTTCACAACTTAATTCAATAGAAAAAATGACTTTCTCCTGCCTGTGTCTTACACAGAGTGCCATGGATTGTATTTTAAAATTTAGTTTACTTTTCACTTTTGATATTTCTTTCTTCCAGGTAAAATGAGTATAACCTTCATTCTATCTTAAGTAAAACTTGATCCTTGCTACCATTCTTCAATATTCTTCTCCAGATTGGAAACGGCTCCACACATATTCCCTACACAGCCTGTCCTATGGGCAGAGCTTCCATAAAATCAGTGGAAATAACAACCCTTCTGTTACCTTGCCTTCATGAGTTGCCATCCTAGCCCTATTCTCAGCAATGAACCTATTCTGTATACATTCTCTGCTCCCAGTGTTGACAAAATAGTTCCAAAACCAATAGAGCAACTATTAAAATAAAATCCAAAATACACTTTCTCTCTTGAAACTCCCAATTTCCAAGGCTTCCTGTTCTAACTACTTGATTTAACAATCAACACCTCCGCACTGCCAACGCCATGCAGGTGTGGCTGGTTGCTTGACTCCTTAGGAAGGAAAATCAGTGTGGTAGCAACTGATGTGCTTGGTCGCCCATCTCCTTAGGCAGGAAAATTAAGATGGGAGCAACAGACATAACAGTGATCTCTGCTTGCTCTTGGATTTCTCTAGCTCTGTCTTCTCAGTCTAAAACTTTGAATCTAACAAAGCAGTGATGATATTTTTAGCCTGACCTTCTTTCTTTTGTCTGCACTGTGAAAAGTAAACATCAGAAACAAACGACCAATGAACTAAGAGGCATTCTGAATTGTTTTCACTTCAAGAACAATTATTTGCTGAGGTCTGCTTGCAGGCGGGGGAGGGGGAAGGATATAAATTTACTTGGAGATTTTTTTAAGGAAAATTCATACACAGGGCAGGCTAATTTTTTCTTTTTTTCTCGAATGTTGCTAACAATTTTTTTTTTCTGTACCATTCCAGTGAAAAATGGTACAAGGATCATAGGGTGTTTGGGTGTACTTTCCTGCAGGAATTCTATTGTAATTATACCTGAAGAAATATGCTCTTTGGCATTGCATGTTACACGTCTCTTTGGATTTGGTAGCAACCATAAATTCTAGAGTGAAGGGACCCCCAAAGATATCAGCATCTGTGTCTGGATTCCCCAAAGTCAGCCTCACTCTTATCTCCGGCTGCTCCTCCTCAGGATTTCTTTCTCACTGGGCAGCAAAATAGTATTTCCCTCTATCCAGCAACATTTCCAAATTTCCTTCAAGAGTTTAAGTTTACATTTTATTGCATTTGCCTGGCAGCAGGCAGTACAGGTGGCAAATGGAGTCAGAGGGAAAGTTTGACAGCTGAGTTAATTAATAGATGGCAGTTTGTAGTGTTGTCAAGCTGCCAGTGGGGATGTAGATGCTTTGGGTAGAAGTATGCAAAGATGTTCTTCAAGGGTCACAATATTTGTATTCTCACATTAGTTTGATTTTCTTTTTCTGGGCACCTATATTTTAGGGAAATGTATTAAAATTCATGAGTACATGTTATTCCTAGTCTTCAGAGACTGGCTTTTTCACACCATTTCTCAAATATCTTATCAACTTTTTCATTGAACATTTTATTAGAATATAATTTACATACTCCTACGATTTTCACATAATCCAACAGGTGTTTTAAGAAGGGGCCCTTTTGTTCTCCTTACTTCTTTTGACTTATAAGACTGAGCTAGAAAGTACAGTTTTCTATTTTTCTAGGATCTGTCTCACTCTCTCTCTATCTCTCTCTGTCTTTTCCTCTCTCTTCCTCCCTGGGTCTTTTAAACAATATTTTCTCATCAGGTATTATGATTAAAAGAAAAGTTCTTATATATCTCCTTTCCAATTCATTCAGATATTAGCAACTTTTCATTATGTTTTTGTGTTTCTTTTTAGTAAATAACATGAAAACACTTTGGAAGAATATAAAGATTTTTAATAATTTTTGAAGTCTCTTTATATATACATTTGATTTTTGTACTTGTCTACTATTACACAAAAAAGAGCTACTCAGTAAATGAAAAGATGAATTATTGTCATTGCCTATTTCAGAGACACAGAATTTACACTGTAACTGTAACAAATATTTAACTATTTAAATAGTTGCTGTCCTCAATCAATAGCATTGAATTACAAACAGTGGTTAAAATTCTTCAAGCTATTAACTTAGCAATGCTGCAAGACAAATTCAGTATATAATTGTTTATTTTGTATAATTTGCACAATAGTGTACAACACTTAATTACCCACCCACTTACTATGCATTTTAGTATGACAAACTTTTTTTAAGTTTATTCTTTCAAGTTAGATATACATAATGATCACATTCATCATAGCTAATTTGTACCTATACATGATATATCATGATTCCACTTCTTTTTCATTTCCCTCCATTTCCTTCAAGCCCTCTGCCACTCTTTATTTGCAAAACTGTTTCAATTTTATCCTTGTTTCTTGTTTTCTTTTTCTTTTGTACTATTTTGTTTTGTTGGATTGCACTATGTGTGAAGGTATGGACAGCTATTATGAAGAAAACAAGAGACCTTATGGTAGCCACTGTTGATTTCCTGTTGTCTTGTTGTGAAGTCCTGTGTTACTTGCAATGTTTTCTGATTTGCTTTGTTCCATTATGTTCTGTTTTGTATTGTTTTATTCTCTTTAAAATAAAAAAAAATACAAAAAAAAGAGTATGGTCTCAAAGGCCATCCATTTAATTATAAATGTCTCAAATTTATCCTCCTTTATGTCTTAGTCATGCTCCACTGTATTATTTACTTTTAATTTTTAATTTTTCCTATCTTTCACAAATTGATACTAATTTAAAAATATGCAACACATTTAAAAATTAATATCAATTTGTGAAAATAGAAAAAAAAGTAAACAATGTTAATATTAATACACATATTTTCCATGTGTCAAAGTAGTATCCAACATCATAAAATTTAAATAATCATATTTAAAGTGAAATGTTAATCTAAATTTAAATTATTAATTTTATGTTTAGAATTTATTCAGTTCTCTACCAAATCAGATATAACATGTTTGAAGGCTTACAATATTTTGGGACTGGGATACATAGCTCACACACATAACTGACAATACTGAGTAATATTCATTAAATTTCTATTCTTACTGCCATGCTGGACTTTGGCTTTAAAAATGAATAGCACAATCTTCTCAAATAGTTTAGTGTGAAGGGAAACAGAAAAGAGAAATAGCTATTAAAATTTATTGCAGTTCAATTGATGTTATAATAAATTTGTGTCTGGGCCTGGGGATTTAGCTGAGTGGCTTAAGCACCTGCCTGGCAAGCCTGAGGTCGTGAGTTCGATACCCGGTGCCGCAAAAAAAAATAAATAAATAAAATAAATAAATAAATTTGTGTCTGGAAACTAAGAGAATTATAATTTAGATTAAAAAGAAAGAAAACTTCTCCAAAAATATAACACCAGACCTGAATTTTATACTGTAGTAATAATTTTACTAACCTATATTGAATGTTTACTGGGCAAAACAATTTATACACAGTTCGTATATATTTTTACACAACTGTCCTAAAATAATTAATTATTCTTACTTTATAAATGAAAAATAATAAACTGGCCTAAGCCGTGCTACTAGTGAGTGGCAGCACCAGGAGAGGAGTGCAGAACTGATGGAAGGTTTTTTCAAGCACCTTTCTGCTATTGTATTATTTATATGGGGGTCAATATGACGAGCACAAAGGAGAAAAATAGTATTGTGTGCTTAGGGAACTTACAGTAAATTACACTGGGGAAACTCTTGGATCTATGGGGGTATGGGACAGATAGGATGAGGAAGGAGGGCCAGGGCAGCTCAAAGAGGGACATATAATCTATAGTTAGGCAATTCAATTTTAGTTCATCCTCTATGAAAAGTCAGGTAAAATGCTAAGCAATGGAGTAACAAGATGAGAGGTACTCTTTTGTACAATAGCTTGGTCAGCAACAAGTAGTCAAGGAATAATACACATAGATAATATTTTATGTTTGGAGGATGTAAAAGCAAGAGTAAAAAATAGAAATTGACCTTCAAATTTGTGAATGGGGCCCCATGGATGGGAAGTGGTGGTGTCTTTTGGGAGACAGGAACATGATTCAGAGCATTCTGATTTGGAAATGGAGAGTTTGCAGCTTATTTATGTGGAGGTGGAAGTGTTATTTATTTGCTTATATTGATGTAAGAGGAAGTGATGAGGGTGTATTGAGAATAAATTTTTAAAAAGGAAATGTTGAAATGACTTTCCTACAGAAATGATAAATTTTGAAATCTAAATTGCAAATAGAGTAGGAAACATATTGGAGGTTTAAGATTACATCTGTTCAAGAGACAACTACCTATCTGGGATGAATCAAGATGTTAGCCTGACAAATAAACCCTCTGTTTGGAATTCCTTTATTAGCCTAAACATTTTGTCCCACTGATTACTCACTTCCCTTCTAAAGTACAGAGATTCAGAGGTAGGCTGCAGGCTCCATAGATACAGAAAAACAAGTAAAGCAGGAAAGCAATTGGAAATCTTCAGAGTTCTTTTGTTTATAGTCCATTTGTTTTACTGTACTTTGTATAAATTGATGACTTTGATTCTATCGAACATTTTGCTGAATTATTCCCTGTGCATTATATTTAAATTTATATTTAAACTATATACATACATGTACACATAATAAATCATTGATATGATACATGCATATACTTAAAATATAAACTACATACAACTCTATGCAAATATATAAAGTCCACACACAGCGGTGTTTCAGAGAAGACCCACATATGTTTAAATTAACACAATATTCTGTGAAGTCAACCATAGGAGAGAGACAAAACACTGTGGAAACTCCTAGTTACAAACAATATTTCATCTAGACTGAGACTTTAAAATAGGAGATTTGCACTAATTTAGGAATCAGTGAACAGTTTTGACAAGCTGTTAAATAATTTTCAGATCGGGTTTAAAAATTTTTAGCAAGAGTATTGCCATAGTTCCTTATAAAAATCCAGGTTTAATTAAATACATCTTTTAGAAATAGCAATTTTGTTATCAGCTGCAAGAGGATGTAATGATTACAAAATGCAAACTTCAAGTGAATTGTCTTATCTAAAAAGCAGTGCAGATAAATTTAACAATAAACCACAACATAAGAAAAGATGATAAAAAGTCATAGAGGTTTATTTACTCAAGTAGATGTAGCTTAATTCCAAATTGAGGATAATTGTTTTTTGGACAAATCTAAAAAATGCCATGTGGCAAAGATTTTATACTTATTTTTCAATAATGAATATGGAAAGGTGCATGGAGAGAGCAATATGCTGAGATTTTAAAGACCAGGCTGCAGGGTAGAAAGAGGCCTGGCGTGTGAGCCTCTATGGTCTCTGGGCCTGTGTTGGCTGTGGTATTGCGAGAAAGAGAATTAAGGGTAATTAACCCGGTAGCAGCTTCTATATAAAGGATAATTCAAGCAAACTGGAAATAGCTGGAGGTAGAGCGCACTTTGCTAATCTATGTGGAGGCCTCCAGCGCTCTGATGGAAAGGAGACCTGAGATGTACTGAAGCAGCCACTGGCACTAGTCATAGGAATGAAGCAGAAACTACTGAATAAGACTGAAAAATAATATTATCTTTATAAACCATCTTCTAATCTCATTGGCCACTTTTGTTCACTTAAAAATATATACTAATAATTCTTTAATCAGACAGAAAAATCATATACACACATGTACAAATATATGTACATATACACACTTGTATGTGATTGATTCTATTTTTGTTTCTTCTAAATCACTGTTTGTTTTTCTTAAACTCTGCATGAAGGGTCAAAAGCACAGATGCTGAGTCTGTTTAAAATGGCCTAGAAAGCAAAGCACTTGCTTTAATCTGATGTCTAGGCTGCATTTTTAAAAATTGGATTGAAAAGGATTAGATTAGATTAGACCTTCTGGATTTAAAAATGTTAAAGCTCCATTTATGCTTTAACATAATCTCTTTCTACCCTCTGGAGCCATCAAGTAGAATGCAGTCTTGGGTAGATTTTTTTTATTATTATTAAATTTTAGACCTTTTTTTAAACATGCTGCTTTCATAGTTGTAGTAGAAAGAAATCCTCAGAGAATGAACTAAAAGTTCTTCTGGCCTGCTGTTAAAGGGTATAGTGAGTGTGTAAGCTTTCTGATTTTTAAAGGTATTTTTATGTATCCCTCTACAGTCACACATACACATGAATATGAATAATTATATTTTATATTCAAATAGAAGTGTACACCTCTGAATATTAAGCATTTTTCCAAAGTTACAACTGCTAGCATAACAATTTATTATAAAGCTTAAATGAAAAGCCTTTATAAGATTTGTATACTATATGCCACTTTGACATATCCATTAGCTCCAATTTCTGTAAATAAAACACAAATAACTGTACAACATTTTCAAACTACTGAGGTTCTGAATATGAATAGACTTGTTTTGAAGTTTTAGTGTTCGCAGTTCATAAAATAGAAAATACTGAGATTATGTAATCTATTCTGAGATGGAAAGATGAAAAATCTTCATTGCATTATCAGTGCAAAACTCCTTTAGCAGCTGTATTTTTATTTCTTAATGTTTAATTATCGCTTCTCTAAAACATACACATAAAAGAGCTGAGATTGACCTGAGTTTTGTTAACAGTACATAGCTAACATGTTTCAAAGTTACAGTAATTAAAAATGACCCAGTATGTTCATCTAGCACCAACAGTGTAAGATTTATAGCAGGTCCTGCGTAAAGCACTATTACTAATCTAAGACCTAAATAACACAGCTAAATAACCCCAAAAGTCTTGCGAATATCAACAAACTATTTTTTTACCTAAACAAATAAATAAATGATTAAAATTGGAACATGAGAGGTCTTAGAAAAAAAAAGTATTGGCTTTCTTGTTGCCCTCATTGTGGAAGACACATGGCAATTCCTTATCTCCAAAGGAACACCTGGTTTGCAGTCACAGAATAGAATCATCAAGAACAAATGAGTTTTTTCACCTAGAAATTATGAAAATTCACTTGATTCCCCTTTGAAGGATGCTGGTAAAATTTTAGTTCAAATATTAATATTTTAAAATTGTTCTTTGGAGAAAAAGGAAAATCACAGTCATTATTTCCTTCTCAATTTAAAAAAAGAATCCTCTAGTGTTTCAAACACTTAACCTACCATTTAGGATGGTGTGAGAGACATTTAGCATTTAGCCTTCCTTTTCCATGAAAACTGTATCTACTGGCAACCAAATGATTGATGACAAGAAATTCCTTTCTACAAAAATATGTCACCTTAAAGAAATTATAGAATTAAAATAGCTGTGTTATATATGGCCCTTAATAAAAAGTGCCCATTTATGAACCCCAATATAGCTACTAGCAGTACAATATGTGAAACATATATATTGTTGGCATTCAAACAAAAGCCACAATACTACAAATGAAGTGTTTTTGCTTTGTCAAAAACTCAAACCCAAATATTATCAACATTATCTACCAATTTACAGGGAAGATACTAGAAAACAGGACATGTTAAACAACATAGTTGGACAGAGTCAGACAAAATTTTATACTTCTTCAACAGGCAAATTGCAAAGAAAGAGGAAAACAGAGAAAAAGAAAGAGAAAGGCAGAGAAGACACAAGAGAGACAGAGAAAGAATAGGAAAGAGAAGGAAAAAAGGGAAAGAGGGAGAGAACAAGAATATTCATTATTATAATAAACAAAATTATCAGCCAATCAATCACATAATGGATCTTATATTTAACAGATACACACACACAGGTGTTACATTTTCAATCAGAGAA
>RJWT010051512.1:0-10693 GCA_004365215.1 Cuniculus paca
AGAGCGGTGCCCACAGCAGGCACCACGGCAGCCCCTGCACTTGGCCTTGCTATGCACTGTGGCTCTGAGGGAAGTGGCAGCCAGGGTGGCACTTACGAGCTGTGCAGTGAGCCCACGTCACTTTGGGAGGATTCCTGTTTGACTGTCGGGGTGACTATGGCCGGATGGGGAATGCCGGTCGTGTGTAGAGTATGATGTGGTGGGACCATGTGGGGAGGGAACCTAGAAGACAGAAAGCTGTGTAAATTGTCAGAATCAAAATGAATGAATGAGGAGGGATGTGTACACACCATTAAAAAAGAAAAAAGAAAGAAAGAAAAACCAAGCATGTAACATTCACATGAAAGCAACACAAGGCCTATGAAACCTGTCAGCATTAATTAGTGATAAATTAAACATAATGATTCTCGTAATGTCATTAAAGCCGATCTTCTCCTATGTTATTGCTCCTGACATGAGACATTATGATTTTTAAACATCTTTAGCAAAAGACAAATTCAACTGATGTACTTGGGCGGAAAAGTGGGCTTGGACCACCTGCTGGAAACTGCATGTCCACTTGTTTTTGGAGGCATTATTATTATTAGTGGCATCTAAGAAGACAATTTCCTAAGGCCTAATCAGCTCTAGAATGAAAGGTGAAATCTTTTGTTGTATATTGACAGCTAAATAAAATATTAACGTGGTTGAAATATACATACATTTTTGACAATGCTGTGCCTGCCTCATTAGGACTCATTCTGTTGATGGAGGGCAATAAAATTTTTATTTTTCTTTTGTCATTGGGACCATCGTTTGACAGGGAGGGGAGAGAATGAGGAAGAAAAATAGGATAAAATTCAAATAGTCCCTACTTGGTTCTCATCATAAAGTCAAGGCCATTTTAAATAAGTTTGTATCATTTCACATGAAGATGCAATAAAAGCACATACTCAAATGAAGCTTCAAATTCCTGATTCTTAAGACTTTTCTCCTGTAAAATTTAGGACTTCTAAGTCACTTCTACTTAATAGGTTGTCTTCCTTGTATGTGAATATCAAAAATTATAAACAAAGAAAAGAATCTAGTTTGTTTTCTCCTCTAATACCATTCACTTCTGGAAAAGTTCTCTAAAATACATTGTAGTGCCTGAAATAATATTTCTCAACCATGTAAATTCCTGTGAAATAAAGAGCTAATTTCAAACTACCCTTGGCCCATCTGCAAACTGACCACTGGATTGGACAAATGGCATTTACATTTTCTGATTAAGCTTAGAGTCCCCATGATTTGTATTGGGTAGAAGGAACCATTTCCTTTACCTTAAACTAATATACATTATAGAGACAAGCAGGGTAAGGAGCAAAAAGGACAGAATTCAAAGAACAGAAAAATACGGTTCTCGCTCCACTCCAGCAAGATTACACAAGTAAGCAGACAGAGAGACTGTCCAGATGAAAGGGAACCTGGGTCACGGCAATTGTTGCTTCTTAATAAACCTGAACCAGGATGGTCCAACTACCATCTGGGGAGAACAGTTTACTTTCTAGAGAGCACCAATTCCAGTGAGAATTAGAGATCTTAATGAGACATATCATGACAGTTATTTCAAAAAGAATCATATTTACTTCTAAGGTTCTCCCCTTAGGTAGACTGGACATAGTTGCCATTTAGGCAAAATAATGTAATAAATGTAAATTTGAAAAATGGATTAAAAAATTAAAGAACATGTAGAATCTACACAGGTCACCATAGACAAAAATACCAATGGACAATATTGATTTTTATAGGGTCCTCAGAACCACTGTGAGCACCTGACTCAAAAGTTCCACCCTGAGGTGGCCCTTTCCTACAGCTCCCTATGCAAGCGTGAGCCAGGGCTGGGGTTTGGTACGAAGACGTGGTTTCTTAAGAATCACACAAGTCCTTTTAGGGTGTGCGTGTGTGTAGTGAGGGGAGTAAAGGGGAGGGGGAGAACAGGAAAGACAGAGGAGAGAGGCAAAGAGAGAGAAGCAAAGGCAAATAGAGGGACTGGGCATGGGATGAGGCGGGATAACCACCTCTATCCCTCTTTCCCCTCAAAAAATGAGAAAAAATAGTGAACCGTGGGAGGCACTTGGGCTCCAAGTTACACCCTGTTCCTCCCCACTGTTCCAAGACTCAGAAGAAATGTAAGTTAAGAACATGTGTTCTTGGCAGTCCTCGGGTGAAGGGGTGGGGGAGTGGCAGCTTGCACTGTAAGTTAAAGGCTTGATATTCCTCAAATACATGTGTCCCCTTCCTGCGGAATGAGAGTATGTGTACAGACACATGACAGAGAGGGAGAGAGAGAAAAAATTACGCACGTACATACACATGCATACACCAAATTCCGGGGAAGACAGCACAGTTCTGAGTATGTTTTAGGGTGGGGACAAATTTCGGGTGCAGCCATGAAGAACAAACACTTCTGAGTTCTTCTACCTCTGCACAAATTCATACGTCTAAAAAACGGATAGCAGTGGAGACTGCATGAACATGCACGTGGCCTATCCACACACCTCCACTCAAGAAATTTCATTCTGCAAGCAACTATCTCATGAAATGCAATAAACACCCTAAAAATTCGAAGCAGCTCATTATATACCCCCGTCTGCTTTTATGGCTCCAAGCCAGAATATAATGATGAATCTTAACTTGTTAAGGACAACTAATTTTTGTTTCTGGCTGTCTCAGGGGCTTCTCTCTTTCTCACTCGCACTTTACTTCACTGTTGACACGTTTCTGTTAACTGGATGTCATCTGCCGGCCTTGATTTTATGCACAAGCAGTAGGATGCATTTTCCCGTGCAACAATCCTGCTTTGAGTTGCATTAGGTTTGTCATTATTCTCTCATTTTCCCCCTTGCACTTGTAACATTTCATCTCTTCCTGCCTTATTTTTTGTGAGCCACGGTGCACCCACATTATGGTTTATACATGATCTCACTCCCTTTGAAGCCGGCAGATTTCAGAGCCCGCTCTCGTCAGGAGAAGAGCCTTGCACCAATTTAGCAGGCTGAGGGCCCGGAGCTCCAACATCTCAATCTAAAGGGGGTCACAGGGTGGCACAAGTGAGTGTCAGCAAGAGCTGTTTAATTGCCAATCTAGGCTTCTCCATGGTGTTTAAAGTATAATGACCCATCACTTAATTCTGAGAAGTCCTGGCCCCGCTGCTGAATAGAATGAATATCAAAGGGTGTTCCGGAACAGGGCAAGCTGCCTACATTTGCTATAACTGCCATAAGTATAATAGACCTATACTTCTGTCGCCCCATTACCACAATAATGTATTTAATTTGCTGTATACGCTTTTTAACTAGCTACCTTTCATTCGGCCTACCTGGGGAATCGGCTGCCTCCCCCAATCCCTGCACACCTCAAGCCCCTAACCTTTCCTCACTCTGCTGCCTTCCTTTCCTCCAAGTCCCCCTGCCCACCTAAAATCATCAACTAACCTCCTAATGATAATTCAATGGAAAAGCTTAACCCCAATCCCTATCCTACCATTATGTCACCACTTCCAACCAGTGGATGCACCAAGTAAACAAACACCAGAGGTGATCAGGTGCGGTACAGAAGGGTTGGGACTCGTGGAGGGCGAGTTGTGGATCACAAGCAGCTGTCCTCGTGGGAGGCTTCCCATTCGCTCCCGTGCTCGGTGAGGCTGTGATGACATTATCTAATGAGTGCACCCTTCCTCCTCCCCCTGGACAGGTGAATGCCAAAAAGCATTTTCCTGCCTAGCTAATATTAGTGTGGGTTTTGAAATTTAGATGATGTATCCCAAGGAAAATGGATCTTTATACTTATATGATATCCATGACATAATTACAAATGCTAGATATGCTAGGGTTTGTTTTCTCAATGGGTGTGATGCTCACTTTTTCCCCCTGCCAAAACTGCTGTCCTGGAAGTGGCAAGAGGTATTGTAGCCTGCTTTGCTAGACCTTTCCCTGGTCTTGGCTCCCCACATTGGCCACAGAGAACGGGGAAGAGGCTGGGGGACAGCATCCTTGCTGTGTAGTGTGTGCTAATTTAATTAGGTGCCATCATCAAAATGGATTGGTTGCTTCAGACCATCAGGAAAGTCTAAACCTCCACCGATTTAATTAACTTGACTGAAAATCAGATGAACAGAAAATAAAACTCTCATTAGGAGCAATTAGTGACTACTTAAACATACTGCTGCCAACCAGTTTGTAAATAAACTAGCAGTGACTGAAAAATTAGCCAGAATTAATTAGAGGGAACAAAACAAGAGCATGAGGAGTGTGTGTATGTTGTATACATGTGCTTAAATACAAACATTCATGATTGTATATACACATACTTTTTTTTAAACTTTCAAAGATCTAGAGCTCACAGGCCAATATGGTAGCCACCAGGCACATGTGGTTACTGAAATGTGCTGTAGTGTAAGACACACATCAGACTGCAAAAACTAAGTACAAAACAGGGTAAAATTCCATTAATAGTCATTGCACACTGATACCATGTTGAAATGATAATATTTTAGCCACACCATACTGGGCTGAATAAAACATACCATTGAAAACAATTTCATCTTTTTCTTTTTGACCTTTTAAGAGAGTGCTATTAGAAAACATCAAAGTCCCCATGTGGCTCACATTAAATCTCTCCTGCACAGTGCTACTCGTGGGGGGAGCAGGGTGCCTGGCTTTCTGGTTGAGCCTCAATCAGAATTTGAATTTTGCACAGATGAACGATCTTTCCTCAAACTATCTGTATCATAAGACCCTCTCTTCTTATCCAATACAGGGTAACGGGAAAATGATACTCTAAAAAGCTCCACATGCCCTAACTGCTTTCTCTTACATGCCTAATTTCTGAAAATACATTGTTCCATTGATTGGCTCATAAAAATCCAGTGTAGGAAGGCATCACTTAACCTGGAAATTCAGGCAAGCGTTCAGTATTTTCTAGGAGCAAAGCCTAATGCCGTATCAGCTTTGAGCTATTAAAACCTCATGGAGCCACAGTCCCTGGGTGGCCTGATGCCCAGCTAGAGGACTTTCTGGGAGGTTGAAGGCCCTGGTTCTTGGACTCACCTGGACATGGAAGCGTTGACGGTCAGTGCTGTGGGGTAAGGGTGTCTGAATCCTCCTGTCGTGATTGGGTACACTGGTTGACCTTGCCTACAAAGAAGGGGTACAAAGTGAGAGACTGGAAACAAGGCTGGGGGTGGGGACAAGGGAAAGAAGAACAGGGAAAAGTTCTCTCTGCATAGTAAGCTTTATTCTCATTTGATCAGAACAAAAATCTTGGGGATTGTACAGCAAGGATCAAAGGGAAGAAACACAGAACAATTTGAATGCCATAAATCTGATAGGAATGGCTAATTAAATTTTATAACCTCTGCTTATGTCAATAGAGACCCTCTCCCCAAGCTGAAACTAGGTGTTTTGTTGTAATAATTAAAGGCGAAGTCTCGCTTGCTTTAATGGAGCCATCACACTAATTGAGGGCTACACATCCAAAGGAAAACAATAATGAATGTAAATTTATACCAAAATAAAGTACAGTGAATCAAAGGACTTCAGTTGCGCTTTGGGCCTCTTTCGGTATTTAGATCTCGGTGAGAAAACATTAAATTAACAGAGCTTAATTTGTAGCCTTTTGTCAAATTAACAAGTGTTGACAAGAGTTACCGGGGGGGAGAGTCCCCAAGAAGAATTATGGGTAACCAATAGACAATCACACCTCATTACAATAATTAAAAAATACAGCAACATGCAAAATAGCATCCTCATGAAAGACACACAACTTTTCCTGACAGAGGGTTGTCTGAGTTGGCTATTCCTTTTTATCTAGGCTTCAGTATCTCCCCATTAGCCAAGTGGGGCAAATGATGACTGAGAACTGTCAAGGGTTAGCCCCACCTGTTAAGAAAGAAATGAGTCACAAGTTCATGTTCATGTCTATCCTACTGAATAAGCAAAAATAAAGAAGCCCAAGAAAAAGAAGCTCAACCTAGGACTGGTATTTAGTATGGGTACCACATAATCCAATCTGATTTTTTTTTTTAAAGGACAGAATCTGTTTACCTAGAAAGGTAAGGGGAAAACTGGGGAGTAGACCACATTCTGAAATTTTATCTTCCTTAAGGCTTAAGGTTCTGAGTTTGATTCTTGGTACCAACAATAAAAGGCTATCTTCCCAAAGATTGGCATTTTAGAGTTTTACTTGGATTTATTTATTTTAGCAAGTAAAATGTTCTGTGTTTTTTAGACTAGTGATCATGGACAAACATGGAGAAATACATACACAGACATAATCACAAAACATATTACATTCATGCTTGAGAACACACATGTACATATGTACACGCACACACTCCACATGCTATGCTCATGCATTAAAGGGTTTTCTGCTTTGATTTTAAATCAAATTATATCTTTAAATTGTAGAAGGTAGTCAAATTCTTAGACAGGTAGAAAGGCCCTAAAGGACACACCACAATGAGGCTGCCTGCTGTCCCTCCCACATTTCATAGTTGGGTGAAGCATTTGACATGCAAAGAACCTCAGAGAGCTACTGAGATTTTCAACAGACGAAATTTTCCACTGTCAACTTTGGGAGTGATGGTCAGGGTAGAAAGGGGCTCAGAAAGAATAACTCCACTCCCACCCCTTTGATTTCACAACTAGGTTGCTTCTATTCCCACTCCCCTCCCCTTACACTGGCAACACCTAAAAAGGAGGCCTCAACCCAATGACACAAGGCCAGTTTGCAGAAGAGCCATGACCAGCTTCCGTGGGGAGAAGCAAATCTCAGTTTATCTTAAAGGCATCTTTGCCCACATCTTCCCCATCCCTGCTACTAGCCCTGTACACACACCTGCGCGCGTGCGCGCGCGCACACACACACACACACACACACACGAGCACAGACTAAATAATAAGCATGCCCACGTAAGAAACAAAAAGGAAATTAAAAAATGGAACTCCTTACTGTGGTACTAACCATCCTAGCGGATGGGGGATTTGTCCTACGGTGCCAGGTGACAGTGGGTAATACGGAGATATATCTGGAGGGTGTGGAGGCCGTGGGATTCCTGGAAGGAGAAGCAGCATTTTAGGTACACACAAGGGAGAGAAGGAAGGAACAGCAATTGGGAGATAGAAGTAGGGAAAGAATGAAGAGAAGCCTCTCTTCTGGAATCCTCGCAGGAGCTCAATCATGATTCTGATCTTAAGAAGTGTCCCTAGCTAGTTTTTAAACTAATTTTCTGTCCATAGCCTCAAGCGAAATGATTAGTTCTCTCATTCTAGAGGGACTGGCGTATTGGCTCAACTTGGAAATCCCACTTTGGGTACCCTGGCTTCAGGGTACTAGAGGTGATTATTTGAAGTTAAATAAAAACAAGAAACTGAAGCACTTGGCACATAGTAGGTGAACAAGTAATACAAATTCCCTTTGCCCTTAGAACTTGTCCCTCACTCCTAATTGCACTGACTTGTCTACGTGAGAGTTACTCCTTTGATCTCTAACACCTTTGGAGCTATGGTTTGGATAGTTACCCTGCTTTCTTTCAAAAGAGGTACCTCCTGCAGAATGTCAGTCTCCACCAGGAAGACAAGTTCTAGAACCACATGCCATCTGGGGTTTTATCCCTGGGACAGTTGGAACTGCACAGACGGAGATGCCGGAGCCTGATGTGCTTGGTTTTGGAAGGTTAACCCTAGAGGATGGCATCACCTGTGGGCACTGGTCCTACCCGCTGGCCGGGCGCCTTGAGGACCACAGGGGCTAAGGGCCTGTTCACCACACAACTGCCACCACATGCTTCCTGTTCTCGAGGAGCACATCTTGCCACCAACACTCAGGAAGTGGGGGTGGTAGAACAGTTCTCACAGAGAGAAGCTGGCAGGAACCCTGAAAGGAGTGGGCTGCATGCTCACGGATGAGAACTATTTCATTTTTTAAGAATTCATTCAGGAAGCTTTTAATCTGTAAATTAAGTCTCCCTGGGTGACATTTTCACACAGACATTGCTTTCTCTCTATTACAAAAACCAAACAGATTAGCTGGGCTTGGACCCTACACCAAGCCATTTGCACACTTGAAAGAATGTTCACAGAGGAAAAGTAAACAGTCCACAGACGTTAATCATATGTTTTACGATAGCCATTTAAAAGCTATTCCCTGTACTGCCATTATTTAAATGAGACGCTAATGCTACCATTCACTTGAGAGCCAGCAGTGGGGGCTGGAGGGCCTGGCCGCGTCCTCTAGCCACACAAGCTCCGGGTTGGGCCCACACGAGCACCAAGGGAGCTCAGAGCCAAGTGAAGACAGCTGATGTGTGGCTTTATTTGGGGGCACCAAAGGCCATCTCCTCCAAGCAACCCACCTCAGCCAACACCAACAACTCCCTGACCAGTGCAAAGGAATGCATACTACAAAGCATCCTTCCAACCAACAAGCGGGACAGACAAACCCGGAGCCAGCACAATGTCCAGCCTTCAAGAAACACACTGGCCTTGGCTGTTCTCCCAGGACCAATCCACTGTGGCTGTCTGCTGGCCTTGGATTAGGCTGTAAGGAGGGCTACAGGTAACCCTGACTTCTCTTCATCTCCCCTTTGGGGAAAAAGCAGTCAATGAATAAGCAGGGTAGGAATAGGGAATGAGTGCCAAGGGTTGAAGGACAACACTGGCAGCTCCTGCCTGAGACCTCACGGGTGGTTCTGTGACAAAATGACGAAACTTTCCCAGGCTCCAGTTTTCTATCTGTAAAATGGGCTTGACAATACTCCCTACTGAAAGGGGGAAGACCCCAAATGAACTAACAGATGCTTGGACCAGCAAGTCCTTGTCAGGCGACCAGAGCTCAGAGAAGCCATACAGTTAGGTATCTTATCCTCCCAAGATGCAGAGAAGCAGCAGCCAATGCTTCCAGGTCTTTTGGGATTCTCAGAGTTCTAGTCACTTCTGAGAAAGGGACTCACAGCTTCTCAAGACAGCCCCCTCCAAGAAGTTCTTCATGCTTACAGATGAATTTCTCCCAAGGGGTGGAGGAAAGCCACACCCTCATCAGGCTCTGCAGCCCCTCCGCCACCATTCCCCCACTCGCCCAGACCTACCTGTTTTGGGGTCTACGTCGGCTGGTAAGTGTGGAGGGGGATTTCCCGGGGTGAAGTGCTCATTGCTGTAGGTGATAAGAGGCGTGAGCGGGTGTACATGGTGAGGATGCTGCACCACTGGCACTTTGTTCGACTGTGGGAGGGAAAGAACAGAGAGACACCGTCAGGCTGTCCCAGCAGCCCCAGACTGCAGGGCACAGGGCCCACGGCTCCCCTGCAGCCTGCACCCACCTCGGCTTTGTGAGAGGCACTCAAGTCTGCCTGCGCCCCAGCTCCCCAATCCATTTAAAAGGAAGAGGTAGATTTAAAATGGTACTTCTTGTCGTGCTTCCATTTTCACCTCCCCACAGAGCCCGGCTTTTCAAATACCTCCTCCGTCACCACCCCATCACAGAGCCAGAGCGCGTGCACTTCTGCCAGCGGCAGGTGAGTCGGAAGTGGGGACTTTAATCTCCCAGGCCTACTGTGCTCCTGCACCTAGGGGGGAAGCTTCTACCTCGAGGCCCCGTGGTGGGACCTCTAGGAGGCAGGCAGGCTTCGTGGGGACCAGCCGGGAAAACCTTCATTTACAAGAAACCCGGTGGGGCCCAGATCTCACCCACCCAGCCGGCCTCCCTCTCCACCTCCTAAACCCTCCCGGCGCTTAGGAACAGTGGGCAAGCTGCAGCCCTGCCCAGACAGGGGAGGAAAAGCCCCACTTGCAGCTTTGGGGCTTGGGGTGGGAGTGTGAACTTTACCAGAAAGCTCTAAACTGCTTGGCAAGCACCTGCATATTTTATGCAGATTACAGCAGCCCTGATTCATTAGGAATTTCATTAGGAAGTCATCAGGGACCACTAATAAATTAACTGGATGATGATGAATTGGGCTAATAAAAGGCATGCATTTTAGAAGTGGGCAGTTCTAGCAAACAAAGTACAAGCAGTTTCATGTTTGGGCAAGGTGGACCAATGGAGAGAAACAAAGAGAGGGGGGAGAAAGCATTTCAAATGTGTTTCTAGTTGCCACCTCTAGGCTTTTCCAGTCACTTTTCTCTTCCCCTACCCGGGCTCAGCGCAGTCCCCTCCCTCTACGCTGTGCTATATAACTCAGCCCAGCAAGATCACAAAGAAAAAATTAAGCTGAAACAAGCGAACTACTGGGCCATTTACTGAGAGTAATCCAATTGCAAAAAACCCTATTCCCAATAGAGGATTTTCACTAAAATCCTACAACAGGGACATTTAACCAGATTAGGTACCAGCGAAGATAAAGAGGCTAGTATTAGATGATGAATGGATTAGAGTCAAGTTTCATTTTAGAACGTGTCTTTATTTCCTTTTATTACTTTTAGGAAGGCACAACTTGCATTAACATCAAGTAAAAGGAACTGCATTAAAAGAAAAGAAGTCAGGTTCCAGTGCTGCCCACTAGCGCCTCTTGAGTTCAGAGACCACTGAGCAGTTAGCTCTCTTATCATGTTTCTTGTCTTTTTTTTTTTTTTAAAGTTGGGCAAGGAAGGAATACACTACCTACAGGAAGAGCACTTTTTACCAGTTAATTGTGGGGAAGGCATCTTTTATAGGTGTTTCTAACTTTTCACAGTTA
>RJWT010051513.1:0-11238 GCA_004365215.1 Cuniculus paca
ATGACTAACTTTAGTACTGTACAATGGCATACAAATTCTAGCAGACACTGAAAAATATTTTTTCACAAACAATAAGCAGTTTATTTCTACTAAACATGTTTTTAAATACTTATTTATATTTTGAGGTAAGATATCACTGCAATGTGCTGGTTGACCTTGAACTCACTATGTAGCGCAGGCTGACCTCGAATTCTGGCAATCCGCCTGCCTCAGCCTCTTGAGTGCTGGGATCACAGTTGTGGGCTGCCCCTCCCCCTGACTTATACATAGTTTTTGCTGATTTAATAGATGAGTAGTATTGGTTATGTGCAGGTAAAAATTCATTTACATTAGCAAAATTCTACAAAAATTCTCAAGTTACCTTTGTGCAGCATGATTCTGATTGCAGATGTTAAAATTTAACATTTTAAATAGCTAACTTCATTATTTTAACAGCAGATTCTCTAGCATGGACAATTCACCATCCAGCAGAATTCACAGTCATCCTCATAATTAGTTCTTAATAAAAGAGTGCTTCAAAAGGTGCTGTGCAATTTCAGGCTATCTTCTCATGCATGTACTGTAGACAAAGGCATATCCATGAGCACTGCCTCTAGAAAGAAGCATTTTGTAATCAGTGTTCTTCTACATACAGTCTATTTCATTCTAACTGTGGTACTAATGGAACCTAGAACTGGAAAACTTACAACAAGCACTGTACCATAACAGAAAAGTACTTGCTTAAGTGTAGAGTTCCTAACATGTTATGTGCATGAGCAATAAACTTCCTGTTAAACTACTGAAAAAAAGAAACGATGGAAGCATACATTAGATCAATCAGCACAATATAAAATATCAATTAGCTATTTTGTTGTGATTCATTTACTGTCTTGTCTAATCTTTATGGAAAAATATGCTTTGAGTTATACAATTTGTAGATTTGGAAGGTTGCATATGCACTTCGCAAGTATCATTTGCTAAAAATCAATGCAAGTATTCTCAGATAAAGAGTGCAAAGTTTCCCTAGTGACACACATAAATTTTCACATCAAATGAAGCAAATATTATAAATTATTTCTTTCAAATAATTGTAAAATTTTAACATAGCATGTGTTTTGCCTCCAAATGCTTAAAAGATGCTGGATCTGGGAATTACAGGTTAGGTGTTATTGATATAGACTGCCATATTTATATGAACAGTCAAATCAATGGACAGTTTTATTACTGTTAAGTTTAAAAATAATACACATTCTTTGTGTCAAAGATAACTAATGTTGAATTGTAAAGTTGCACAATCCCCTTACATTTGAGAAGTGTCAAGATTTTACAGAAATCAATATTTATATTCTATTAAAACATCTGAATCTGTGAGTTGTAACATTTAAAATATATCAATGACTTATTAGAAATCAAATTGAGGTTATCAATCCATCACAACTCAGCAAAAATAAGTTTATTCTCTTGAAACAAAGTGATATTTCTCATCATAGCACATATGCTTGGAATTTATGTGGTATAAAATCTATTTATTGATTTTACATTTTCCAACAGTAACTATTAATTTTAATTGCACAACACAAGGTGAAAGATCCAGAGCCTTAAAACAGCAAATGATTTCCTCAAATACAATAAATGTGATAAGAAAGAGTGAAATGATTCACAAAAGATTAAGTGCTAAGCACATTTTCATAATGGAAAGATCAAGCTAAGTACTTAGCATTGTGTCATGAATTTGATACATTTCTTGAAGTTTGAAAATGATGCTTAAAATATAATTTATATAATTTCTGGTGTTATAAAAAAATTGTTAAAAATGTGTTAATATATAAAAATGTAATTCTAAAATTATAGATAATTATAGATATATTACCTCTCTCTCTCTTTTTCTCTGTCTCTTTCTCTCTCTTTCTCTCTCTCTCTCTCTCTCAGAAGAGTACCAGGAATCTAACTAGGGACATTGCACTTGCCAGGCAGGCACTTTCATCACTGAGCTATATCTCTGGCCCAGTAGATATATTATGAAGAGCTACTTTCAATTTAATCAAGTTGAAGTGTTGGGCACTAAAAAAAAAACAAGTAAAAACTATTAATGTTAGAAGAAAACTTTTTTATATTTTTGCAGTAATCCTAAATTTATTCTCTCTAAATGACTATAGCAAAGTGTTAGCTTTAAGCAATTTTTGTGGACAGAGAATTATCATCAATTTCATATTAAGAGCTATTAAACATAAATCTATTCTGTTATTTATTAATGGAGTACTGACATAGCACAGGGCAAAAAGAAGACAAAATCTAGCTTATGGTCACTTAAAAAAGAGAGTCAAGATATGAACAGTAACAGTCTCAATAGTGTTTGATGGAGAAAAGATTTAAATTAATAGCTAGGAAGCACAGTTGAATGTAGAAAATATTAAGTTAATTGTTTCTGTTTAATCTCCTTGTTTCACAAACTTAATAAGGTTTTATTTTCATAAGGGAGAATTAATATTTTGCATTAAAAGTTTTATTGCAAAATGCTTCAACACAACAAATGCTACAGTTATTTGTATGGTCATACACGTGCAAATAGTCACAGTGTGAAAAAAAAGTAGGGTGAAAGTTTACGTTTTCAAAAATATGTTTACAGGAAAAGACACTGCCATTAGACACATTGCTACAAAATGTTTTCCATTGCTTTGAACACATTACATCGTTCCTTCCACTCTTGAAAGTTGAACAGGAAATTCTCTTTTGCGTCTTTAGTTGAGCTCTGTGTGGTTGTCTGCATGTGAATCATTCCGAAACTTTTCACTCCAGCTCATTTTGACCTTAGGGAAGAAGCAGATGTTGCACTGTGTCAGATCCAGTACACAAGGTGGATTTTACAGAAATTGGCCAGGATGGTTATAAAACTGAGTGAATATTGAAACTTAATTTTTTTAACAGTAAAAGACACATTGCCACTATTTCCCCTTAAAATGCTCAAAATACTTTACACTTGCTTCAAACATGACTACCCTACATTCTCGGCCATGCATCTTTTATTGTAATAAGATGATTTTAAATTTAAACATATTTTGATCAGTGCTTATATCCTCCTAAACATGATTTATCCTAAGCATGATTCAAAAGAATTCAAATTTTAAAAAATCAAAAATACGTGTTAACTAGTTTGTATTGGTCAACATTGTGAGGAACAAAACCTCTTCGCTATTGATCATGTACAATGGACTGAAAGCAAAAGCAAAGATAGACTTTTAGTTGCTTAGGCAAGATTCAAACTTGCAATCCTCCTGCCTCCACCTCTCAGAGTGCTAGGATTCCAACACATGCCACCACTGGTACCCTGTTGTATTTCTAATACAAAGTATGTGAATACATTTTTTTGAAATTTTAAAAGTCTTTACTTATTATATTAAAATTGTACAATAAAATTCTTACAGAACCTGAGGACTACTTCTAGGAATGAAAAACATATTTAATATATCTTATGGTTAATACATTGTGTCAACTTGAGAGGTTTAAAAGTTTAACTGAAAGACTCAGCAGGGTTCTTACTTTGTAAATATCCTCATCATGTGCAAAGGAACGCAAGGATATTTTGTGAGTGCTACACCCACCCTAAAGGTTTTGGTGGAGGGGGTGGCCAGTGTACAATTTAAGGGTAGAGAAGAGGCTTGCATTCTCTCTTTCGCTCTGGCTGCTGCCTTGAAGTGTTGCCCCAGTGTCATACCACCGTGCCTTGGAGCCAACTGATCATGGACTGAAATCTCCAGAAACTTTAAGCTAAATAAGCCTTTTGTTCCCTAATTTTGGGTGTCAGGTGTTTGTCTCAGCAACAAAGAAAAGTGACCAAGATAATATAGTTTTAAAGAAAAGTTTTGTGCTTGTAAGACCTACAATGCTCAATTTGTAAGGGATCTACCTGCAATTTATAGTGCATATAACTGCCTGTATATATTCAACATTTCAATCATTATAATCAATAATAAAGGTGGTGTGCATAAATACAAACACACACTCATATGTGTTGTATGCATGACTTAACAAAGAATGCAAATAAATTTTAATTATCTTTGAGCATCATTCACTTACATATTTCTTTTAGGTGGATTTGACATGATTTTCATTTCCACATTAAAATCTATGGCATTCTAAATTGATATAAGATCATTAGGAACAGGAACTACCTGTCCCTACATTACATCTATATTTTGGATGTTTGGTCTGTTTTAAGAATTTTAAGATAACACATAGTTTTGCTAAATGTTCTTACTTCTGAGAAATTAATTTTGGTACTGACCACTATATATTTTTCAATTGTAATCCTCTCCACAATCAGATCTCCTTCAATTTTTCTGATATAAAACTTGAATCAAGATTTTATCTCATTTCTAAATGACTAGAAATTTGAAATATAATTCCGATAATGACAAACTGATCCTTGGTCAGCACACAGGTAATATATAAGCCTTTCATCTCTAATCTTTTAAATGAGTCTCAAAGTGGTAGTGCTTATTTCTTTTCTAAGTACTATTTTATGTGCTTGTATTGACCCTGAAAAACTTCCAAATAATCAGAATTTTCAATGAATTTAATTATCACATAATTTTAATGTCAAAGTGTATTATATTTATTTTGACCATACCATCTTTCATGGTATTAGGGATACTTTTCAATACAATGTTCTTTACTTCCTGTCATTGCCACTTTTCTTCATTTTGTAGTATGGATCTGACACATAATAACTGCAGTCATCTTAGGGAGTTGGTGTATCAATATGTGGCACCTTCAGTATTCTCAGTCCCCTTCCTTTTTCATTGAAATGCTTACCTCTGTTATAAAGCATATGTAAAATATATTTTATTATACATTTCGTAAGATAAGGAGTCAGCACCACCACGGACTACGGTGGGACAGAACAAGCCCCACCTTGCCCAAACTAGCACCATGCGCAGGCTGCCACCAGCAGGGGTGCAACCAGATCCAAGCCCCTTCCAACTTACAGACTGGCAAGCAACAAGCACCAATTCCCCCCTCCTACAACCCCCATGTAAGCGAGTGGCTGATCCAGAGAAACACAGGGTCTGACGATAGCTATTAAGGTGAAGCACAATTGGATGCCTGTGGTTCTTGGGTGTTCACTGACCTTGCAGGTCTAGGGCCAGTGGTCTGATCATCTATTCAGGAGATAGCCGTACGCAGAGTGTCATCTAGGGGGATCTCCTTCTGAGGGTGGTAGCCATTGTTGAGTCCCTATAGTCTCATTTTGAAGTCCTATATTGTTCATTGTTTGTTGGGTTGTGTTTTACACTCTTTTGCTTTGTTCGATTATGCTATACCCAATGGCATGAGAAGCTATTTCAAAGATAGTAAGATATAGTATTATAGCCATTTTGGATTTACTATTGTCTTGTTTTGAAGTCCTTTATCGTATCCATTGTTTTGTTTTTACTGTTTCTATTCTGTTCTGTTCTGTTTGATTTTTACTATGTCTGAAGGTATCTGCAGCTATTTTGAAGACAACAAAAGGCATTATGGTAAACTAGTGTTGATTTTGTAATGCTGTGAAGTCCTGTATCACTTACTCTGGTTTGTTCTGATTGGTTTTATTCTGCTTTATTTTCCTTGGTTTTATCCTCTTTAAAATAAAAAAAAGGAAAAAAAAAGAAAAAAAAAGAACATGTTTACAGACTTGATTTGCTATGGGAAATGAAGATATTGAATAGAAAATTACTAATGCTTAAGAAATCATATATATGAGCATATTGGCAGTAAATTGTCAAAATACTTTCTTTCCATTTAAAATTATTCAGATATTTTACAATCGAAGTTAAGGTATTTAGAAGAATGTTTTCATGTTTACTTAGTGTTATTCATATGTGACCTACTTCCTGAAATATTATTAGTTTTATCATAAAATATAAATTTGATTTTAAGTATTTTCAATTTGTTTTATATTTCTGAGTATAGATAGCTTTCAGTCTATTAAAAGTGTTATGGTTTCCAACTATATTTGTGGATGTTAAAGGTCTCTACTTATAATTTTCTGGGCAGCTAACATGAACAATGTAAAAGTAGTCCTAATATTAAAGTGTAAAACAAATTTGCAATCTTGATGAAGACAGCAGGCTTTTATCAGTATATCTATTTCATTACCTAAAATTTATTTTAATATATATATATATATATATATATATATATATTTACAATCATTGTATTACAAATGTCACTAGCTCTTTCTTCAGGTATCTCTGCCTCATTTGGGTATGAAATTTCACTCATTCTGTTAATTTCTGCTGCTGGTCCTAATAGGTTGACATGCTGTCTGAGTTGCTAAATAATAAGGTTTATATTTTACATAAGCCTTTCAATATATTTAGTGTGTGATCTTCATAGTTTACTTTTAATAACATATTAAAATTTTGACTTGTTTTTTCACAGAGAGTTTATATTTTACTTTGTGAACAAAGAAAAAATTAACTACATTGATACTTTGTGAGCAAACGTAACATGAACTTTTGTGAAAAATATTATATTAAGGAAAATCAAGTGTGATATTTGAGAAATATTTCTAAATTACTTGCATATGAACTGTTAAAGCCTAATTAAAGTTTTAGTTAAAATGTATAATGAGTGCTGGGTGTGGTGGTGCATGCCTGTAATCCCAGCATTCAGGAGGCTAAGGCTGGAGGATCCTTGCAAGTTCAAGACCAGCCTGGGCTACAAAGTGAGTGCATGGCCAGCCCAAACTGCATAACGAGACCCTGTCTCAAAAAGACAAAAAAAAATGTATAATGATTAAGAATGATTCATTTTAATTAGATCATCTTCTTGAGGTTAATAAGGCAAATATTTTTAAATAAAAATATTGAAAACATAGCTTATAGTAACATTATTCACAATTACAAGGCAAAATGTTTATATTATGTGTCAAAGCTACCTATGCTGTGTATTCTTCCCTGGAGGTCTAAAATTATGGAGTCAGTATCTTGCTAATTCTTTCAGGTTTTTATTTAAATTATAATAGTATAGAGAATTATCCAAAAGCAAATAAATTTTCTGTACTTGATGGTAGAAATGAAATCTGAAACTTTTTCAAGAATCTTCTTGTATTAGCCTTTTTATTTTGTCACCTTTTCTATAAGCTTATATGTCTGTCTCTTGGTCTTTTAAAAACAAGAGATTGAGGAAATGTGTAGAGCAAAAACCAAAGTACTATGCCAGGCCTGCTGGCACAGGCCTGTAATCCCAGCACTCAGGAGGCTGAGACAGGAGGATCTTTGTGATTTCGAGACCAACTTGGGCTATGAAGTGCGCTCAAGGCCAGCCTGAATGGCATAGCGAGACCCACAGGGGCTGGGGATTTAGCTCAGAGGCCTAAGCACACCCTTTATAAATAATCTCATCCCTTATGGCCTCATCTTTACTCATCTTCATTTTTTTGCTGTCATAGGGATGCTGTGTTGAATGATTCCACATTACTAAGACAGGAAAGGTATCTGGTGAATTGTTTCAAGCATTACAAAATGAGTTTAGGTTGTAAAAAATTGCCATCTTTCAAACAATTTGTCATTTCTACTATTTCTCTCCAATTGACAAAAGTACTTCTTAAACTAATTATATGGTGAAACTATGTTGTTTTTATCCAACAAATAAGGTCTATGTATGATTTTGAATTAGTGTGATATGAACAACTCAATGCAATCATGCAGTTTTAGTTTCTCAGAATTGAAATCATATATTTTAAATAAAGTCATTATAAAATTTTTAGTAAATTAATAAGCACAATGACCCAAAAACTTACCTCATTATATATTTTTTAGGTAAATAGTTTTACTTTACATAAAATTTCTGATTATCTAACAGTATTCTTTCTCTACAACTTAGCTGTGTGTCTTAATTCACATGATCTATCTTTCTGGAGTAGAAGACACATTTAATCATCTTGATCATGCAATGGAAGATACTAATGCTTTAGAAAATAGAGCATAAAATGTTTGTGATATTAGTAGCAATGAGTCACAGTACTGGGTAAGGTTTTGTACATGTTCCCTTTCCTGATTATGAAGCTGCAATTTTCAAACATTTCTTTCCTGTGACTAAGTTTATGCCTTTTTCTAGCAACAACAGGATCATTTTATTCATCAAATTTGGAGCAAGAGGAGGAAAAGTGGAAGAAAACCCAGATAGAACTTTTGAAAAATATACATGATGTTAAGTAAGAATAACTCTAAAATATGTGAGAAAATGAATGAAAATGTAATGTATGGAAAAGTCAAACATTATTCATTTAGCTTTTTGTTGTAAGGAGATCACAAACAAGTCTAAATATCTTCTGAATTATTTATGTGTAATTTAAGAGGAAACTTAGCTAAATCTATTACTTCACTAAACTCACAGCTTAACCAAATGTACTGTACAAATCTTTTTAGTAATCATTGACTTTATACAAAGTGTTATTTTTCTCAATATTATCTGCACAAATATATGCCTAAATATAGATATGTGTAAAACTTACAATTTTAAATAAGTGAACTTTGGAAAAAGAAATTTTTCATAATTTTTTTTCATACACTGACTCATACATTCAACAAAAAATGAATAAACAAAAATATATGAAATTATTCAATGATTATAATAGAAAAGTAAAGCTTTCTGTTTCTCTTTTTAGGAAAAGTGAATGGAAAAGTGTAGCACTATTGAGAGTAAGGACTAGAAAAGGTCTCTCCAAAGAGAAGACAATGAAACATACCTAAAGTATGTCAAGAAGCATACATATAACTAGCATTTTGGAAAAGTAATAATGTAAAATCAAACTTGAAAAATTTTCACATGTTCAAGGAAATAAGTATGATTACCTTGTTTAAAAGGTTTTAATCTAGCTTGTAGAAATTCTACTATAAGAATTAAAAGTGTTGGGAGGTCAAGTAAGAAGGGGTAATAATAGAAATGGGGACGATATCAAGACACATGGCTAGCATAGCAAGTAGATAAGAATAAATAGAGGGAGCATTTACAATAACGAGAAAATTTGCACAAATATTTATGTTTGGTCAGATACCTGCTATTAATTCAAATTTCATGTTACTGCCAAGCAAAATGTTCATAACTCAGGGAGCCTGAAAAAAAAATCCATTACAATACGTCCTACCTGACCTCCTAATGCTTTTAAACCTTAAAATTTCTGAAGGGTTTGCATTATAACATTTTAAACATGATAATAAAATGCTGTAACTCTTCTTTACTCAGGCATCTGTTTTGAAACCAAAAAATTTAATATTCAACATTTGTAAATGAGTTACAAAATATATTGCTTTTGTCAATCAATATTACATTTATCCCCTATTTTCTTTTGATTTTCCAGTAACACTAATTCTACTTTCAAGCTAGTTGAATTCAGAGTGAATTACTAAATAACTTGAGGCAAAGTAACTGTCATTAATTTGTTGATGCAACATATTTTTATCAAGTTTCCTCTTTCAGTTTCTCTGTATTTCAATGCCTTATTGTAAAAAAAAATTAGGCATTATTCAATTACAGTAAACATTATGAACATTAAAGTTATTAACTTTTACAGATATGAATGGCCCTCGCATGAGGAACATATGTAGATGAGAACAAATTGAGAAGTCATTCACCTGTCTGCAGAGATCATCCCAGTTTTGTTGCTGTTCACTTACTGTACAGTAGTACAGTGTTCAATCAGCGCCCAGAATGTCTGAAAGCAAGAGGAAAAACAGCGGTGATGCGGGAGGAACAAAGCACTCTACATTGCATATTTCTATCAAAGGTGTATTGGACTCACTTTGTTGGACTCACAAACAAATCCGATTTAAGAACGTTCTCCCAGAACGGAACACATTCTTAAATTTGGGACTTACAGTACTTAAAAGCAACTATGAATGGTTCATGTTATTTATTCTGTGTATCCCATATATGATATGTAAATAAATATGCATGTAAACATACAATAATTAATAATATAGTTTATTTTATACATATGAGTTATATATCTTCCCCTGGAAATCCTAAAAAAGTCAACTTTGACATTCTTTTGATCATATAAATAATATTGTAATGTATTTAAATAGAAAACATTATTACGATGCTTATTTCGTTTCTGTCTTGAGACAGTGGCCTTTAAAACTATTTTCCAAAGATTTGACTTTTTTTATCTAACTGTAGTATAAGAAATATATATATATATGTATATATACACTCAGAAATATATATACACATTTGAATCTGACTTAAATTGTTAAAATAATTTACTATATTGCTTTTAAAATTTTTATTTAAGGTAAATTTATTTTTAAACTAATGCCTCATTTTTAAATAAAAACCTGAAATTTTATATATTAGTAGTGTGTCATTTTAAGTTTCAATAGTTGTATACATTTTGAAATCATATTAAACAATACTGTACCTTCAAATATTTATTGTTATTTTGTGGTAAAGGCATTCATAACCCTTTCTTCCAGCATTTGAAATGAATACTATACAAAAAACTAACTATAATCACCCTGTAGGACAGAATACAGGAATTTGTCCCTAACATACTTAATAATCATTTCTCAACTTTCTCCCATTACTCCCCAGAACTATTACTAGTCTTCTCATTTCCCTGAACTTCTT
Organism: Cuniculus paca; assembly: GCA_004365215.1. NCBI lineage: Eukaryota > Metazoa > Chordata > Mammalia > Rodentia > Cuniculidae > Cuniculus > Cuniculus paca. The sequence goes on from RJWT010051513.1 coordinate 10,597, forward strand.
GGTATGTAATGACTATTACTATATTCTGCTCTTGTAGGGGCTGGACTTACTAGCTTACACAGATGGGTGAGAACATGATGTTACATTTTCTTTACTCATTCATAAGTTGATGTAACTTGGGGCAATTCCACTTACTGGCCAAATAGTGTTAAGCAAACTTTCAGATGTATCTTCTACATAAGAAATCCAAAAAAAAGTCCATTTCTTTAGGCTATGTACCTAGGAATTACTTGCTATAGTTCAATATCTAATTCTTTGAGGAAATCCCAAACTGTTTTCCCCAATGACTGCAATAATTTATATCCATACCTGTAGTGTTCAAGACATTTTCCTCCCCACCATTCTCATTAGGCATTATTATTTTTTATATCTTTGGAGAATAGCATTTTTACTGTTACATTTTTAGTAACTACTCTGTTTTGTATCTTCTAGACCAGAGATTTTTGACAGCATATTGCATGAGCAAGATCAATAAAATATGAAATGCAATATTAGTAATAATTTTCAAGCTCCATCCAAGAAGAACATTTTGGACAAACATACAAACAAAACCACAAGAAAATTGAAATAGAGTTCATAGTTTGTTTTTGTAGTTTCCCAGATGAACCTAAGCTTACTAAAAAAATGTCAGAGAGCTATCTT
>RJWT010051514.1:0-10708 GCA_004365215.1 Cuniculus paca
ATTATGGAATTCATATAAGATGACATTAAGAAATTATAGTTAATTTTGTTAGTATAATTATGGCATTGTTATGGAAACCATTTTTATTTTTACAGTTGAACACGGTCATACATAGGCTTGAAGTGTCACAATTTCTGAAATTTAGTTGTAAATGACTTAGTAAATACAAAAGGCAGAAAGACAATTGATGGACAGATGGAAGGAATAAAGGACATATAGAAAAATATTAGCAAGTATTAAACCTTGGCAGGTGGTGGACAGGTAAACATGCATTGATTTATTCTACTTTACTACTTGTTTAAAATTTTTCATGATAAAATTTCAAGGACATTAATTATTTTACACAATTTTCAAGAAGGTAGGAAATTAAGGGAAAAAAATCTGAAAGAATTACATCTGGGATTGTATCAAGTGTCTTACTTGGGCCAGGATGATGTCACTAAGATGTGTATGAACGGCATCAGGAAGAAGACACTCAGGAGGTTCATCCATGACTTGAAAGGACTTGTCAAGGATGAAAAGGTTGTAAAAATCAGTGTGGCTGTGGCGGAGATGATAAACAACTTTTGTTTTTTAAGGTGTTATTATTTTCACTGATACTGTTTTTTTTTTTAAAGCAAAACAGAAAAAAAGGATAGAAATAACTAACCTGGATGTGAAAGAGGATGATGCTGAGGATGATTCCTAAAGATAATTCCTAAGGAAATGAGTAATGAGTGGTTGTTAGAATCAGAATGGGAATTCACAACTGAAGAAGAGGCAAGAAAGAGTCAACTGGAGGAGTAGAAAAAGAAAAACCTTTAAGGAGATTCACAGCAAAGAGTTTAGCAGAAGCTTGCCCAGATCTCAATGAGCTCCTTAAAAAGTTTGAAAACAGGCCAGATGTGTTGTCACACGCCTGAAATCCCAGCGCTTGGGAAACGGAGGCAAGAGAGTCATGAGTTTGAGGCCAGCTTGGGTTACATACTGAGACTCTGTTCCTAAGAAAAAGTAATTGAAAACTGAAAGATTTTCATCATAAAGCGGCATGTTCACGGTATCTCCTTACAAGGAAAACTATGATGAAAGACAAACAAACTGAGCAAACCACGTGGGGAGATTTGTGAAGAGTGATACTGCCTCACAATGAGGTTCAGGAGGCCTCACGGAATAAGGCCCCATTGTCACAGGAGACAGCTTCGTGTGTCTTATGGTCCTTGAAGACCTTGCAATGGGCAGAGATGTGGAAGTGGAAGACGGCGATACTGATAATCCTGATCCCTTGTAGGCCTAGGCTACTGTGTGTTTTTGAGAAGATAAAACAAAAACTTAAAAATAGAAAAAAGCTTATAGAATAAAGATATAAAGGAAGACACAATTTTTGTTTTAAAAAATTGAGGAAAAAAAGGAGGCAGAGGCGAGGATGAAAGCGGAAGTGAAGGTAAACTTCCCATTCATACATCTTCGCAACTTCTGAGCACTTTCCTCCAGACACAGTGCTGAGGTGAACTTCTGGATCAGTGATTATCTATTAACTTAAGGCTTTTAAAACAAAGACATTACAAATTTTATTGCAAAATTGCCTTCCAGAAACTTTATTATTTACATTCCTATGAGTTGTACATGAGACTGCATATTTCTTTGCATCTTCCTCATCAGAGAATTTGCCATTTAAGATAGATAAACAAGTAACTTTGACAGTCTAGACATGGTAGCACAGACCTGTAACCCCACCACTCTGGGCTACTGAGGCGGAAGGGTAACAGGTCCTAGCCCATCCTGGACAATTTGGTGACTTAGATCCTGTATCAAAAATAAAAAATAAAGGGCTAAATGCGTAGCTTAGTGCGAAGCTCTAGGTTGACGAGTGAAACCTGCTCGGCAATTCATTGTTGTTATTTATTACATTTATAATATCCATAAGTTAAATGTAATTTGTACTAATTCTATTAATTTCATGTTCTTGTTCTTTGCCAATTCTTTGTAGTTATCTCATTTATTATTAAGGTCTCTTTATTTATTAAGAATAATTCTGTGTCTGTCATTCTGTCACATACATTGATATTTCCCTCTATTCAGTCATTTACTTTGCTTTTCCTCCTCAAATAGATTATTTTAACTTCAAGCCTTTCTTTATATGATTTGTGCTTTATAGATTTTAATGCCAACATTAAATCTTTACCTTTATTTCTTTTTGCATTTAACATTTTCTTTTACATTTAATACTTTACTCCTATAGAAATATATGTTAAGATATGTTTTAGTGGTATAACATTTTTTCAAGTGGTCATTGAGTTCCTTTCATCATACCCAAAATTTGAATATATATTCTTGGATCCTCTTCTATATTTTCTATTGGATTTCCATTTAACTATTTGCAATTTTGGACCAATTCCATACAATGTTACTGACTGTAGCATTGTAACATAACTTAATTTCTGATACAACAGAGACTTCTTATTCCTTTTCCTTCAATAATATCTTCATTTTCTCCCATGATAATCCTTCCTTGTGAACTTCAGAAGCATATTTTCAAATTCCAACAGAAATTCTGTTGGCATTTCGGTTCAAAGTGTTAACAGCTATAGATATCTGGGGAGAATTGACATCTTTAGTAAATTAAGCCTTATATTCAGAACATGATCTGTCTCTGTATTTTTTTCTTCTCATTTCTCCTCTTTTTAAATACACTCATCATGAAGAATTAGTACATACACATGTTATGTCTAGATCCTTTTTTCTTTCCCTTCCTCTCCTCTCCCTCCTGTCACCCCCCCACCTCAGGTTCTCGTCTCATATCCACAAAGTCTTTCTCTCTGTTCCCTATTATCTTTCTTTTATTTTGCTCCTAAATTATTTATACTTTGAGTTTTTCATGTAAGAGAAAACATGCAATGTTTAACCTTTTGTGTCTAATTTATTATGGCCTTAAAGTGCATCCATTCGCTTACAAATGATGCAAATTTATTTTCTTTCTTGCTGAGTAGTACTTTAATTTGTATAAATACATTTTCTTTATCCATTAGTCTGTTGCTGGGTATGTAGACTGCTTCCAAGATTGAGCTATTATGAATTCTGCTTTATGTGTTGTGCTGTTATTGACATGGTTATGTATCTATTGCTGAAATATGATGTCTTTAGCTATTTCAAGAAGATACCCAGAAGAGGTGTAGGTAGGTCAAATGGAATATCTATTTTTATTCTCTTTTTTAGGAATCTCCATACTAATTTCTGTAATTGTTTTAGTAGTTTATATCCCTACCAATAATGTAGAAAGATTCCCTTTTTCTTCACAGCCTCTCCAGCATTTGTTTTTGTTTTTGCTTGTTCATTTGGTTTTTGTTTGCATGTGTGTGTGTGTGTGTGTGTGTGTGTGTGTGTGCATGTGTGTGATGATAGCCATTCTTTCTGAAGTAAAAGGGAATCTCAAGTGTTGCTCTGATTTGTATTTCTCTAATGGCCAAAGATGCTGAGGACTTTTTTGTGTACCCATTAACCACTTGTACTTCTTCTTTTGAGAAGTGTCTACTCATTCAATTGTCTGTATTTGACTGAGTCTTTTATTGTGAGGGATCTCATTTTTTAATTCTTTATATATTCTAGATATTAGTCCTCTGTCCAAGTGACATAGGTGATTAGGACATGGCAGAGTTGGCTGGGGAAGTAGGCATGACCTGTTATTTACAGGATCCCAGATCACAGAACAGGTCCCAAACTCCTGCACATGGACTTTTTGTGAGAACTTGAGCAGGTTTTCTACAGGATGGCCTAGACTGACGTCAGTCATCATGTCTCAGCACCCATGTGTTCTTGCTGGCTTCCTTCAGATTTGGACAGTATAAAAGGACACTGATGCCAAGAAGAGCTTGCCGTCCTGGCTTTCCTCATGATAGCTCTCCCTGCTTTCTCCAGGGTGTTCTTTTATCTCACTTTTTCCTTTTTTATTTGGCCCAAGCTCATACTGAAGAGCCAGTTTCTCCCTCACTCTTTACTTTTACTTTTTCAAATTAGCTTTGCCACTGACTTTTTCTCATTTTACTCGATTCTTTGTTTGAGATAAGAATCTGAAATCTAACTCCAGAAGGACAGGCTGACAACCCAAAGCTCAGTAATATTTATTTGGCAAGCCACTTTTAGAAGGAGCTATCCAGTAATACAAAGAGTAGTTGGCAAAAATTATTTCCTATTCTGCAGGTTTTCTCTTCACTCTGTTAGCTGTTTCCTTTTTTATGCGGAAGCTTTTTAATTTGATATATTCTCATTTGTTGATTGTTGTTGTTATTTTTTGTGGACTTGGGGATTTTGTTCAGAAAGTCTTTGCCCAGGGCTGTGTTTTCAAGAGTTGTACCAATTTTTCTTTCATCAGATTTGATGTTTCTGTTTTTATATAAGTCTTTGATCTATTTTCATTTCACTTTAGTGCAGGTCGAAATGCATGGACCTCGATTCATTCTTCCCTACATGATTAACCAATTTTCCCAGGCTAAAGAGGCTATCTCTTTTTCAACATATATTTTTGGCCCTTTTATCAGATTCAGTAACTGAAGGTGATTGGGTATCCTCAGTTCTGCTCCATTCCTTGACATGTCTGTTTTTGTACCAGGAGATGCTGTTTTTATGCTGGTAACTCTGTATTTTAACTTGACATTAGGACTGTGATGCCTTCAGCTTTGCCCTTGTTGCTCATCATTGCTTTTGGTATTCTGGTTTCTTTTTGGTTCCTATATAAATTTTAGGATCTTTTTCCTAATAAAAAATGATGTTTGTATTTTTATTAGACATTGCATTAAATCTTTTCTTCTCATTTTCAGTAAAATGGCCATTTTGACAATATAGGTTCTGCCTATTGAGGAACAAGAGATATCTTTCCATTTTCTGATGTCCTCTTCAATCTATTTTTCCAGAGTACTGTGGTTCTCATTATAGAGGTCTTTTACTTTCTTGGTTAGGTTAATTCCTAAGTGTTCAATTTTTTTGAAACTATTGTAAATAGGATTGTTTTTCTGATTTCTTTTTTCAGAAAAAGGTGGGTTCATTGTTGGTGTACAGGAATGCTTTTCATTTTTATGTATTGATTTTGTACCCTGTTGTATTTATTTTAATTAGTTCATCTTTTTGTTCTTTAAGGAAAATTTTTAGTTTTCTTCATATAGAACCTATGCATTTTAAGTTTATTCCTAGGTAGTTCACTTCTTTGTTCCTTTGAAAATAGTATGATTTTTTTCCATTTTTGTTAACAAAGGTTTTATATTTATGTTTTACTCTCTGGAAAATTTACATATTAAGTTGGTTTCTAGAGTGAGATGAAAAGCTAAATCTTCTCTTTTCTTTTTTCCTTAAACACTTTTAAAGCAGCAGTCAGTATGGAATGTTTAGTCACATAAAAGTGTTATTACAAATGTATACATACAGGTGATTGTAGCTACATAGGTATACAGGCATACTGAGAAAGATTAGAAAAGAATATAAACAATGAGAAAATCATTTTATGCAATTGAATTTTTTCCACTTAAATTATATTGGTTTTCTTTATAATCTCATTTTCACAATAGCTGTAACTAGCTTTTAAAATGTTTACCTTTCCTTTTCATTTCACCTGTTTTTTCCTTTAAACCCAATAATAAACAATAGTTTGAATACAGCACCTTCATGGTGAGTCACACCACTCAGTTAGTGCTTGGCATAAATTTTCTCATCAGGTGTTAATTGAGTGGCCTCTCCCAAGCTAGACAACTTGGTGCCTGCTGAAAATAAGCATGAGAGAAAAGATACCCATATGTGCCTTCTAACACTAAATTCTGGAATGGGAACTTCTTCCTAAGTCATGAAGTGTTTTTCTCCTTACCTAAAAATCTGAAGCAAATATTGTACCATGTGTCATGAGTATAAAAAAGATGGAGGATCACCCTCCTTCTGCCAATACGTGACATTTCTTGCCTGAATAAGATTTCCTTGTTCTCTTCCAGGCTGAATATCTCTATTTGTCTCTCCTGTGAAATGGTTAGAAATTTCTTTGCCTGCGGTAGTTATGACATGAACTGTATTTAGCATAGCTGTCATCCTCATACTCACTTCTTGTCATTAGTTTCTTCTCCTTACTATCCATTTCTTTGGTGAAGGCAATTTTATCACATCTTGTACATAAAGATCCTTGTGCTCTATACAAAATTAGAAGAGGATTCTCATCTTCTCAAGAGGACTGCCAAGACTCTACAGCTAAGGAACATCTTGTTTTATGTGTTATGAAGAAGAGCAGAACGAGTTTGGTTGTTCTTTATTTCATAGAGAGCAGGAGAATTCCTAAAGAGTTCAGAAAAAATAAAATTGACATGCCAAAGAATACAAATACCTCCATGGTTCAGAATCATACGGAAATAAACTAGTTCACATCAATAAAATCTCCATATAACTGAAAGTTCTCTTTACCAGTTCAAATATTGTGTTTTAGTATAACATAGAGATTATCTCAGACACAAACAAACCAAAAAGCTAGATATGGTGGCACACTTCTGTAATCCCAGCACTCTGGAGGCTGAGGCAGTAGGATCACTTAAATTTGAGGTCAACCAGAGCTACATTGTGAGTTCAAGCCTAGTTTGAACTGTGAGTACAATCTTATCTCAAAAATGAAAAAAACCCACAAAAACAAAACCAAAAAAAGCCAGAGATGATCTCAGTGCTTGTAAAGTTTATAGGATGGATTCCCCCTGGCATTCACTACTCTCCCATTCCCACGCTGTGCTCAGATTAACCCTGCTTTTTATCAGACTTTGAGCTTTTTAAAAATCAGTTGCCTCTCTTTAGAAGTGCCCCACCTCCCTGCCTCCAACTTACTTCTACTCTACTGTGACATAGAAACTCAATGCCCACACTTATCAAACTGTCCTAAATATACACTCATGGAAATTCTGGAAGGTATTACTTGGTGGTTCCCTGCTTTGGCTTTTGAAGATCTAATGTCTCCTGAAATCTTTCTGCTCTTGTAGGGTTGTATAGGAATAATCCATTATTCACTCATGTACACATTCATTGTATAAGTATATCCATTTGTTCACTGAGTAATTATTTTGGAAAAATGGAAAGGTGCCCCAATCACTATGCCACATACTGGACACAGAGTAGGGAATACAATACCCAGTATGTATGTTTTAAAAATCTAATCCTGAAAGCAGATATGGTGAGTTGAGCTTCAAAATCTGCAGAACATGAAATGAGAATTAGTCTACATAGTTTATCTCAGAATTCAAATTTCAAAAAGAAACAAAAACCTTACATTTTGAAAGGACAAATTTGCAGCTGGAATACCATAATTATCCTCTTTAGAGGAGTAAGTTGTTGGGGGCCACAAATTCACTTACGAGATCTAATTTTGCATACTTCCCTAAGAGACTAAAGAGAAGTTTGGGATTATCGGTACCACCTGAGATTTCCCATTAACTCTTTAGGGATAGGCCATTCTCTTCCACCCACTAAGACTAAAACTAAGACCACTAAATCTGAGAAACACTCCAGAGCAAGAACCTTCTTAGCAGTAAGAGCATCTCCACCCTCTTGATCACACTTGCCTGCTGAGTCACAGGCCTCTGAGTCTTCCACCAATTTTGAACCCTTCAATACACCCAATAAATAGTGATTGTCTTAGAGGGTCACTCTCGTGGCCCAGCTGGAGGCATCAACTTCCCAAACACTTAGCATGTATTAATAAATTTGTCTCTGTTTTTTATTTTATCCTCTCGCCATACCCTTAACACAGGCAATAAGGCTCTTGGCCAGGTCCCAGATAGTGAGTCACAGGTTTCTTGGGGATTAAGTTGTTTCTGGCAGAGGGGGTCTGTTCTGGAAGCAGGTCCAGTCTGGGCACAGCCTTACTCTCCGGGTGTAGGAGAACCTGGTCTGGCCTGTTCACCCTTCCCGGTAGTACGCTCAGTTTCTTCTTACTCTTTGACTGCATGAGCAAGCCACTTTGCTACTGGGGGAGATGAGAATATAGTAGATGGTAATCTTGAATTTGTATCATAGCTTCTTAAGCCCAACAGGGCAAAGGTACCATGATCTGTGGTTTCTCCTCTCCTGGGGTTGCAGGCATCAACCTCAGGCCTTTCATTCAGGAATTTAACTAATTAATTAAATTTTAAAAAAAAACAGAAAAAAGGATAGAACTAATAATTTCAAAAACAAAAACAAAACAGTAAGAAATCAACACTAGTTAATACATTCCATATTGTTATTTTAGAAGTAGTTGTTCAAGGCCAGGCATGGTGGCTCATGCCCGTAACCCCAGCACTCGGGAGGCTGAGGCAGGAGGATCATTGCAAGTTTGAGGCCAGCCTGGGCTACAAAGTGAGCTCAAGACCAGCCTGAACTACATAGTGAGACCCTGTCTCAAACACACACACACACACACACGCACACAAAAGTAGTTGTTCAGGTTACAAGATCTAGGCATAAAAAAATGATCAAATAAACAATGACAGCAAAACTGTTTGTTTTAATGAATTAACAAAGATTAGTAGTATAGTTATCTATCTTGCACACATATACATACAGTTGTATGTGTAAACCTACATATATATAATCTTTTCCTTTCTTCTATTTCTCCTTTCCCCTATCCCAGCTGTTCTTTCCTTTTGAGCACTTTCTTTCCCTCTTATTATCACAGTATCTTTTGCACATTTTGGATGTTATTACTCTTTCAACCCAAATGCCCATCAACCACAGAATGGATAAAAAAGAGATGGTATTTTAATGCAATGGAATATTACTCAGCTATAAAAAAGATAATCTTGAGACTTTTATATGTAAATGAAGGCAACTTGAGACTATACTCATAAGTAAAATAAATCAGACTCACATTTGTAAATATCATATTGTCTCCTAGTGTAAAAAGTAAATAATAATAATTAATTAATTATTTTAAAAAGAGGAATCAAGGGTTAGTAATCCTATCACTTGGTATAGGGTATTCTCCATTTATGGTGGATTCTTATAATGATTTTTCTACTTTGCCATCATGCAGAAGTGTGTATTTATATTTTCTTTTTCACTTTCAGTACAGTATTCAGTAAGTCTCATGATATTCAAAGAAAGAAAGAAAGAAGAAAGGAAAGAAAGAGAAAGAAAGGAAGAAAGAAAGGAAGAAAGGAAGAAAGAAAGAAAGAAAGAAAGAAAGAAAGAAAGAAAGAAAGAAAGAAAGAAAGAAAAGATGGGCCAGGCAGAGTGGTTTGCCTCAGAAGGCTGAGGTAGGAAGGTCACTTGAGCCCAAAAGTTCAACACCAGCCTGGGCAACATAGCAAGAACCTGTCTCAGAAGAGGAAGATGAAAAAGGAGAAAAAGGAGGGAGGGGGAGGAAGAGGAAGGGAAAAGAGTAAGTGAAGAAAGGTGGAAAAGAAAAAGAGGAGGAGGAGGAGAAAATGGGAGAATACAGACCCTATCCTGAACAGCTTCACAGTTGAAGAGACAGCTAAGAGCAAGAAAGCTTAAAATTTCCAAGAGATAAAACATTATGGTCTTTGGTAGAAACATCAAGTTCACAAGTTAGTTTAGGAAAATCCAAACTACTGTGTCTATTCTTTCCTTACAGTTTCAGATTTTACACCAGCAAAGTAGAAAGCCCCACTCTTCTAGCCCTGCACCCCACCCCCAACCTCTCATTTTGTATTCGTTTGTGAAAAGATTCCAAGCATTTGGCCTTCTCTGACAATTAGCAGGGCAATTGGCTAAGTTAGTTAAAACTGAAAAAAATCTGGAAACACATCTAGCAAGCTAACTGTAGGTTTCTGGTGTGCACCAGAATGAGAGGCATTCAAAAGAAGGGCTTCCCTGCTTCCTATTCAAGCTGGGAGCTCGGATAGCAAACCCCAAACCAAGGCCCTTGAAGCAGTAAGATGAGGTCACAGATGACCACGTGAGTGGACCTTATCCAAGAAAACTCTTTGAAGGTATCCCTTCTGGTGACTGAACAGATTGTCCCCTGGGGTTGAAGCACAGATTAAAAAAAGAGAGAGAAGAAAAGAAAAACAAGAAAGCCACTGCACATGTCACAGGGATGATAAAATGCCTGATTTCAGCTACTCATTTCAGGCTTTGGACCATTTTTCCTTAACTCATTCCTTCTTACCCTAAACCCCAGAACCTCAGTTGCAAAGACTAAGGGGTTTATGCATGGGTGTCCGGGGCGTTGCATATTGTACAGGTTATAAGAAAATTTCCTTCTGCTTCATGAGGGCCCAGGAATTGAAAATGTAAATTAGTCAGAAACTCAAAAATCTTCGCAGCTACAAAATAATCTTCCTAAAAGTTCCGCTTAGTACTCATTGCTCAGAAGCCAACATTGTCCCCTGCATGAGGTATAAATGATTTAGATGTAAACGCCTTGCCAGGCATGGTGACGCACACCTGTAATCCCAGCACTCAGGAGGCTGAGGTAAGAGGATCACTGGGCAGCCTGGGCCACAAAGTGAATCTCAGAAAGAAAAAAGGAAAAAAAAATAGATGCAAATGCCTTGCTGATTGGACCTCATCCAGGAACTGCTCACTTTGCTCTCTTTAGGCAGGTTTGCACATAGTCCCCTACAAGCTTGTTCGTGGACACACCCGTGCCTGGATGTAGACAACTTTCTCTGCAAGGTGGACCTTTCTCTCCCTACTGACACTTAAAATGAGCCTTACTTATGTCCTTTTGGTGCAGTCCTCTTTCCTATGATTGACTACACTTGATTTCAATCCAGTT
>RJWT010051515.1:0-10697 GCA_004365215.1 Cuniculus paca
ATGTGAATCCTGGGAAGAAGATCACAGAAATTGATTTCTGGAGAGAACTTTGCCCTGGGAAAACACTTTAAACTCAGAGTTTCTCATGCTTCAGAGGTGAGCAGATCATTCCATTGTCACAATGTACCCAGAAGTGGCTTTGTAGAACCTGTGGTGATTTAGCTCTTTTTGGATTCTTTTCCTTGTCACCAAAGCGTACATAATACATTACAAACTTAAATACATTTTCTAATTTAGGGTTAAATTTTGATTCTGTGCTTTTATCTTTTCTTATGTTAATAGTCTTCTAATGACATTAGCTTAATTGTATCATTGCTTCCTCCTACATGTGTGACAGAGATTTTTAGAACAACATTACCAATATTTTTACTAATAATATGACACTGAAAGTCTGTCTACAGTTATTTTTTTTCCTTAGTATATAACCTCGTCCTTATCTAACTTAAATGCTTCTAAAGTAAATTCTCTTTATTGGTTGTATAACCAAGTAAATACACATTTATTTTCATGTGTTTCATTTTAACATTGGTTTTCAAGAAGCTATTTTTATTTTAAATTAATTAATTTGGGGATAATAGACAAGCAGAGGCCTAAAGGCTTTCAGCAACCATTCATGGGATGGCTCCATTGTGAATGAATGACATAGGCATAAACATTCACAGTGGTTGAGTTGCATAGCACTATGTGGGATGCTTTCTTGTGAAGCCATCTTATGCTAACTCAGGACCACAGCACATCCTTCTAAACAGTTCCAGATGCACAAGACCATTTCACATCAGTGCCACCTGACCTGACCGCTTAGCAGCCTTGTAAGTGAGATAAAAGGGCAATGTGCTCCAGGAAGAGCTGAGGTTCAACTCCTGCTCCACCACTTCCTGTCTGAGCTGGACAGGTCTCCCGAGTTCCCTAAATCCTTCTTTATTTCTGTTCCCCTGAAGATTACAGTAACAGTAACCCCCTCAACCAACTAAAAGTGAGAATATTTATGACACTGCTCAGTAGGGTGCTTTGCATGGAATCCATGTTCCCCAAACTTTGATGATCAGTACATATGAATATAAGGCTCTTGCTTCTGTAAGACACATGGCCATATATGTGCCAGGAGTTTAGGATGGGAGTGGTTGATACAGCTTATATCTAGATGCCCTCTCAAAGTCTCATGCAGTCATAGGTGGGGCATTTCGGAGGTGCCTGGGTCTAGAGTGTGTGATGCTGGGATCAAGGATGTGATGCTGGGGTTGATTCACGATGTGATGGTATGAGTCTTACTCATCCTAAAGATGAGTGGCCTGGATAAAATATAAGAGATAGAAAAAGGGACGTGTCATCTCACTAGTCACTTGCTACTTACTGCCTTCTGCCTGCTATGAACTCTTTTTCCTCTGTGATGCCCCTTTGCCATTCCACCCTATCTTGGAGTCAGCTATGAATGGAAATCTCCACAAACTGTGAACCAAATAAACCTTTCCTCCTTTAACTCTGGGTGTCTGTTACTTTATCTCGGCAACAAGAAAAGTAACTAAGACAGTGGCCCAGAGTGTTTTTCATTCCCATGAAGAGCTGATGTGAAAATGTCCATGTCCTAGCCTCCCCTAGTTCTAAACCAATGCTGGTTTAATTTGTATCCCATCTACATCTTTAAATTCCTAGTCCCCACACAAACCAGTTTTGGTATAGATAAATTTTTGAGTAACAGAGTATATGCCCATCTTTTGTCAAAATACATCATATTTTCTTTTGGAGCCAAAAGGCTCACTCGCACTTTTGAAAAGGAGATACTAAAATCAGGACCTGAGATTTAAGTCAATATAGCCAATTATACCTCCTTTCTGATGATTTCCAAAATACCTGTGGCATCCTGGTCTCCATCTGAGGGGTCCCCATGCATCTCTCCTCAGTGAATGAAGTAAGCAGAAGGCCAAAGGTAATTTAAGGGGCACTACATAAAAGAGAGACATCTTATGTGATTCTCCTCTATTCCTTGCTAAAGGAAAAATTCATTTTCTTCAAATATCTTGCTAGCAAAACATGGCCAGGACAATGAAGCCAAACCTACAAAAGGAAGAGAGTCACAATAAAATCAAAGACAAATCCTCGGATTTAATTTATATCTTAGACATGAGAATGAATTCAAGGGTTTTTATTCATGAAGAAACTGGATTCCGGTAACGGCACTACAAAATATTTTCTGATCTTATGTTCAGATTGAAAATCTCCACCAAGACCTCACCTCGAGCAGACCTTCCAACCAGCTGATTTATGTGAGTGTCACACAAGACACAAACTGTCATTTCCAGTTTTCTGATGGAAATGGAAATGTGCTGGTCTTGAGTTCCGCTGTGGATGACAACCTTTCACAGTCTCTCAAGTCTTTTCTTGATTTTGTATAAACTTGGTGCAAGGTTTCAATCCCTAGCTCCTCCACTTAGATTTTATCCATTCAGTCTGTGTTTCCCATTCTGGGAAATACAACTCAGATGCCAGGGTCCAAAGAGTTAAAATGCCCCCACCCCTCCTCACCTCCACCTCTAGCCCAGCCCTGCTCTCTTTTCTCCCTGGGCTGGCTTCCTGTGATTTATGGAGGGCTCCTTCCCTGAAGGGAACTGACAGTCACTCTCATTTTCTTGTGTTTCCCCCCTCACGGCCAAGGTCATGAGCAACGGGGCCCCTCCAAGTTCCCTCCACTCGTCCTCCTTCACCCTTACTCCAGTGCGGCCTCATGAATCATTCCGTCTCCACATTGAACTCCTGACGCTTCCCTAGCACCAAACTGCCCGACTTCCGCAATTTTTCTTCATTCTCACTAACAATTTGGTAATGAAATATTGATTTTTAGTTAGATTCAAATAGATGTTATTAAGTTTGCATTGATAAATCGTTCCCTTTCTCAGGCTGGAAGTACTTCAGTCAAATTCTAACTGCACTTTCATACCTGGTGATGTATTAATCTGACGTGTCTGTCAGCCAGGCTGCTGGGCCAAAGCTGGGGGTGCGGGCCTAATTGCTGTTACCTCACACGAAGGGTATAATTCCAGCTGGTGTTCCATGAAAATTTTAGCCCTAAGACACAACTGGATAAGCATTCCCTCTAGGGTTCCTACTTTTTTAAATGGTTCCATTTCTCTGTGTACACTGGTCTCATATGGGATCAAGAGGTAGCCCATTAAATTTGATATCCCCCATTCCCTTTGTAAATTGAATGTGTATCATCCAGGTCATATCATAAAATATTGAACAGGTTGACTAGAGGGTACCATCCTCTTCCTAGAACTTAGAAGCCATTCTGAGTGCTTATGACCAACAGACAGAAGCTGTTTCAGCTTTGTACAAGGTCCCAGGGAGGGTCCGCAGTGGAACTCAGGTGTCCAAATGCAGCCACAAGCTTCCAAGTGGCCTGGGATCAGTGTGGGAGTATGATCAAGGATCCAATAGCTCACTGTTCACCTCCATTACTACTTCTCCTGACTCTCCCTCATCCCTCCACCTTTGTCTATCTCACCCTCCACAATCTTATCCAAGCCTCAGCTGCTTCCTCCTAGGCCAAACCCGGGACTATGAGACACAAATCATCAGGGAATTATGATTCATGAGATTCTTTCCAATAGCCATGCCTGGGATATCTGACACTTTCAGGAAACGGACATGTTACTCCATTAAGGATTTCTAATTGTTGTGTCTTGGCTAAAGATCCTCATTGTACCCAACTTGGCTAATAACCAAATCTCCAACCTGGTGCCTAATTATTCACAGAGTAGATAGAAGAACTAGGATATACCATATGGCCTTCTTTTCTAGAACGATTTCAAAGTGGAACAGTGGAAGGATCCTTTTCTTTCTTGTGTTAAAACAAGCATGTGGAATCAGAAATCTTAGAAGACACATTCTCCACCCACTGCTCAGAGAAACATTCTTCCATTGGTCAAGGGTAAGCCTGACACAATGTCAGCTCCCTAGTCCAAGAATATGAGGCAACACAACTTCCTTACCTGATACTACTGTTCATGGAGCCTGACTTGGGGTTTTCTTATTTGGTTTCAAGAATTCAGCCTCCTTCTCCCTACTACATCTTTCTTCCCTGGTCAGATTAATCTTTCCAAAGCAGAATACAACATTATGCTTCTGTTTACACCATCCTGTGACTTCACATAACATCACAAATCCCGAGCCCAGCATTCAAGTTTCTCTAAGACTTCCTGCCCCTGCGCTCCCCTCCTCACCTAAGCAGTTCTTGGCTCAAATAACCCACCCATTTCCCTCATTTCTCCAATTTGGAATATTTTCTCCCTTTACTTCTGCAAGATGGACCCTTCTTCACTGTCACTCTGGTTGTAAATTCCTTAAATTCCTAGATGAGAGACATTCTTCCATGTGCTCTACGTTTCATTTAAAGTTATTGGTGGGAATTGTCTTCTTGACTAGATTGGAAGCTTGGAGTAGAGATGACTTGTATATAGCTTGGCCTTTTATTCCTAGAGTCTTGCACTGAACCCATGCCCATAACAAATAGTATAAATACATAGCATTAAGTAACTTCATTTATTCACTTATCAAAGTGCTACCCATTCTTCAATGCCAAGATTGAATGCTACTTCCTCCTCTGAAGAAATCTTATTAGATTTCTTCAGTCAGAATTAAGCCTTCATCTGTGTTCCCATACCACGTTGCATTCAACTTCTAACTAGTATGTATTAATTAATGTGTATTTTGGGTGTATTCCTTTAACAATAGATTTTGAGTGTGTGCTTCCTTACACTGGAGTACTAATATATTAATATACTTCTTTAGATTGGAGATTAGTGCATCTCCTTCCCACTCTTCACTCTAAGCCCCTAAGGATCAAAATCTGATTTGTTTTCTTAGAATCTAGAACAAGGTTTGAAAGGACCTGAATAAATGTTTGTGGAATTGAATTGAATAGAATGAATTTCATTGAAATGTATGTACAGGAATATGATGGGCTGCCTCTGAGCCCTGAGTATGTGTCCACATACCAGTTACAAATGACAAGAATACTTAAAAAGAAACAGAGGGAGAGAGTGAGAGACAGAGAGACAGAAAATAAATTTGTAAACTCACATAACATGAACCCAGGACTAGATGCTCAGGACCTACTAGATTTTTATTCCCAAACAATGTCATTCAACCTCTCTCTCAATCTCTCTCTATTTTGCTTTCCACTGGATCCACTTTCACGTAGGCCTTCCCTCATGGTGCTAAGAGGGCTGACAGGAGTGCCAGTCTTGCATCCTATCTTTTCAGTATTTGGAAGACAGGCTCCTCCTTCCTTTTGCCCCAGAAGACTTGTATGTTCTAATTGGCTTGACTTAAGTCATGTGACTACTTCTTAGGCTGGTCCACTGATCCATACTCCTTTCATGCACTGGCCTGATTCCCCAAGGTCACTAACCCTGGTCCTTCACAATACAATTTACAGAGTGCACCTGATTCCTTGAATGTGAATAGGAGACATTTGTAGAAGATTACAGTCCTTTCACCTTAGCCAAGCTGGGTCTGAGAGAAACTATAAAGAGCAGACATTTGTAAAGAAGCTATTGTCTCACTTCTACCTAGAGAGGTTATAAAATGGAAAGAAGCCAAGGCTGTCATTCTCCACCCCAGAGAAAGGAAATAGGGCACCTGCTCCCTCAAGATCTTCTTACTTGGCATTGTAGCCCTCCCAAAGCTTCAAAGTCATAGAGCAAAAGGACTTGTTCCAGATGTGTGAATTCAAAGAATGGATAAGTAATACTGAAAACTGAGGCTGGGGGCTGCAAGTGTCAATCTATTTCCTGTTTATGTCATTCCTGAGCCACAGACATGAGACCATCCTAGAAGGAATCTATGTTCCAACTGTTTTCCTCCAATTAAGGACAAGACATAGTGGGAGAAGTAGACAAAACCCATGACTCAAAGCCCCGAAGCCTTTAGACAACTCAACAAGGCTGTTTCTGCCATTCAGTCATCCAACTGCTGTCACGGATCTCTCCCATTTGGTTTCAACAAGTAAAAGAAGTGTACTTTTGTGATTGGTGTTACTGTGTCTTCACCATGCCCTCACGCTTGGCCAGCAGTGTCCAGAAGACAAAGGTGATGCATTTCAGCATGACTGATGACCCAGCCTGTTTTCCCGGTGCCAGCTGCAGCCCGGTCTTCCGTGGCTGAGCTCCCTGAGTCAGGGTTGTGCTGTTCTCCCTGCAGATCCAACCGGCCTGTGCAGCACCAGCCTTTAGGTAATAGTGGCTCATGTCACTGCTCCCAGGCCTAGGTAGAGCCAGACCAGATGGGAAGGGAAGGTGAGGTCTACCATTTGGCGCCTGCTGCTTGGATTTCCCTCTCATGGCCAGTGAATATGGTTTAACTCTGATTGATTTTATCTGTGAAATGAGCTGAAAATCCCTCCTAGAGAGAAGTGCTCAACTCCCTTCCTCAGCACAGACATTCCAGATATATCAGATTGCCCACTACTCAGAGCACAGGTAGGCTGGCATAGCATGGTGAGCAGCAGGATGGTAGAAAGACTGCCGCTGGAGCCCTGACCCTTCAGAGCAGGGGCATCCCTGATGATTCCCAAGGAAAAACTTCAGACAGTAATGTCCTTAGAATCCATTCACCACTGCACCATCTTGGAACACCTTGCATTTGCTATCTAAGACTGCCTTAGTTTAGGTTTCTCCAAAAATAAATCCAGAAAAAAAGAGTTGGGGGACTAGTAGTTGATTTGGGAAGAAATAGAGAGCTCATTTAGGGCAGAGAACAAATCCAAAGCAGAGTGAAGCAGATTGTCATGGTGGGCAGCTGGAGCCCTGTCCTGCTGGGGCTCCAAGGAACCCTTCGGAGTTCCTCCAGTGTAGGTGAAAAGCAGGACAATTTATCCACTCTCTCCTGTCCTTGACTTTTGGTCTTCTATTCCTTGCACTTTCAACCTGCCTGGAAATGAGTCATTACATTTCCTTGATCAGAGAACGCCCTGCAGCAGAGACATCCTTGGCCATCAGCATGGAGAAGGACTATCTGCTAGTGGCCACTAAAGCCTGGGGACGGTGTGGCCAGGACAGGGAGTTGAGCTCCCACTACATGCTCAGCACCCTCTACATCTTCAGCTCCCAGCCCCTTCTTTCTGTCCACATCCCCTGCAACCAGTGAGAAGACCTCTGTTGAAGCTACATGTCCACACACTTCATCCTAAAAAGTCCAGTTTTATGCAGTTACCTCAGGAAACCCCTCTAATTCCTCTTCTCAGAGTCAGCATCACCCCCATTTTACTAGAAGTGAGGAAAGGTCCAATAGGAGAGGGACCCAGCTTTGGGGTTAAGATGTGAGCAGGAAGGAGGTAGGCTGATATTCCTAGGCATCAAGCATCTGCCCTCCTCCCGGTCCTCTGGCGGCCATTCCTTGGTTTTCCACATCTCACAGAACATTAATGCAAATTCTTACAATTCTTCTCCTCATCCAGAAGAGACTCTGGCACAGTTGCCTAAGAGTCACTGATGAAGCTGACGTGAGAATTTCCATAATTGGTTGCCAATATCCAATTACTCTGGGGTAATATGGAAATGATGGGGAGACGAGCCAGAAGGGCGCAGCCCAGGAACAGACCAGCACGAGGAGGAAGCAGAGCTTGGCTCAGCCCCATACACAGAGGGAAGCACCTGACTGCAGTGGGAAGGGAGCAGAAGCCCCATCCTGACACCTGCCCTGGCAGGCCTCAATCTTTCTTCATTGCCAGAGCCCTTCCTTAGAGTCAGAAGGCCACTCAGTGTCTGCAGATGCCTGAGGAAGTGGACTTGGTTGTGGATGCACAAAGAGGGGCCCAGGCCTGCAACGTGGCTGAGAGGCCTTACTTCCAGCAAACTGGCAGCTCTCAGAACCTTTATGAAATGGGTGAGTCAGGCCTATTCAGTGGCTCTGAGCATGTAGTGGGTATGGAGATAACTTTGCAAACTGAGTGCAGTGGCGACACGAGTGGAGATGGGATCTGTGTCCCTGATCATGGAAAATCACCAGAGTCCAGGTCCCCAAGGACCCCTGGGATTGGTGAGGGAAAGCACACAGATGTGACTCTACCAGATAAATGCTTTCAAAGTGACTGTTTACAACTGCTCACTCCTACCTGCCCCAGAGACTTCCTCAGCTCCTAACCCGCCCCCGAGGTGGTCACTCAGGCCCTGAGGACGCAGCTCAGAGCTGGGTGCCCACCTCCAGGTAAGGGGTGAGGTCAGGGGCAGAGTGAGATGAGGATGTGCCCTCCTGTTGTTCTGCACTGTATCATGTCTGCAAATAAATGGAATAATTCAGTTTCCAGGACTCTTAACCTTTTCACTTGGCATAAATTGTGATCACCCAAATAAATACAGGCAAATCACATTAAAAACATATATATACGGAGCTCATTTATTCAAGACATTTTCCAACTCTGAAAAATACCTGTATCTTACCCAGAGAGGAGAAAAAATGAAAAGCTCAATTCAGAACTGCACACATCTATTTCTGTCTCTGTTAGCTCTGAACTGTAGTGCTGTGATTCTTAATGGCTCCAGTGACCTCGTGGTCCCACCTCAGACAGGTCAAAGGTCAGAGAAACCATTTTTCCTCCATTCTGAATTGGCAGGGAGAGAGTGAGACGTATGAGCTGGTTGCCATGCGGTGCCAGGAATTTTTGAGCAATAATCAATTGCAAATTATGTCTTATCAAGTTAAGAGTCAAATGGAGGGGGTTGTGGCTGAATATTTTATCAAAGCAATTTAATAAGAATGCAAATGACCCTAAACCTTTACAGGGAGGTTTGTAGGTACCTTGAAGAGCCGCACCCCCCCAGGCAGCATCCACAACCTGTTCTGTTGTATGGAAAGTGCCAAGATCCGGGTAAGACAGAGTTCTAGGACTGCAGCCTTTAGAAGGGTCTGCACTGGGTGGCAGCTGCCTCCCTGGGGTCCTAAACCCCCTCCAGGGCTGCATTCCCTCTGGAACCTGACTCACAAGAATATGCTATCAGCATGTTCTCCAGGACTTGGGCCATTGCTTTCCTTTGTGTTTCACAACTCTGTTGAGAACATGGCCTCCCATTCATCACAGCCTGCTCACCAGGGTGACGAAGAGGTCAGGCCTTGCAGGAGTGCCACACGGGAAGACAGGCTGGGGTGCAGCCTGAGGAAGGGCACTGTCACTCTCAGCCCTTCAGAGTGGACACTTGCTCTTCAGTGTGTCTCCACTGAGGCTGCTACAGGCAATGCTCAGACATCTCTAGAGCAGAGACAAAGATATTGCTGCAAAATACCACTCACTGACATAGAGCAGCACTCAGTAGGCACAGGAGTCACAATGATATGGGGAGACCGAAATGCCAAATGAAGCTCCCACTCTGCCTGCTTCCCGGCTCATGCTTGCCTGGGTTTACATGAAAAAAAGAGAGAGAGAGAAAGAAAACTATTACACAAGGCATTGTATCTGGGTTCTAGGTGCATGTAGCCCTTTATAGTCTACACACAGCTTTTACTTCTGCTAACCTTTGATATGCAGAATGATGCTCCAGAGAGAAAGAACTCAAGGCTCTTCTTCCTCTCACATTAAGATGCTGGGGCCCATGAGCATAAAGAAACTTACCTAATGTCATAGAGTAAAGAAGCTGGGTCCAGCATATTCCCAGAAGAAGTGAAATCATCCTACCACAGTGATATATGTGCACCCATGTTTATAGCAGCACAATTTGTAATAGCAAAATCTTGGAAACAACCCAAATGCCCATCAATTGAGGAATGGATAAAGAAGATGTGGTACTTTTATACAATGGAGTACTATTCAGCTATGAAAAATGATCACATTGAGGCTTTTATAGGTAAATGGATGTGACTTGAGACCATACTCATAAGTGAAATAAACCAAACTCACATGTGTAAACACCGCATTGTCTCCCTAGTGTAAGAAACTGAAAGACTCAATAAGATACAAAATTCCCGATAAATATGGAGAAATGGTTCTGAAATCAATGGTGCTTTTATTCTTTGATTCGATTGGTTTAAGTCCCTTTCCTACTATTTGAGGGCAATATGTGAGAAGATAGGAACAGCTCTTCTGAAAAATGAAACACTACGGTAGCCATTGCTGGTTTCTTGTTATCCGACTTGAAGGCCTGTAGTGTTCTTTTGTTTTATCTGGTTTTATACTACTTTGTTTTGTTTGAGTTTATTGTCTGTAAATGTATGAACAACCATTTTGAAGAAAGCAGGAGACACTAGGGTAACCATTGTTAATCTCCTGTTGTTATGTTTTGAAAACCTGTATAGCTTGCAGTGTTCTGTTTTGAATGTTTGACTCTATTCTGTTTTCTTTTGCTTTATTTTGTTCTGTTTTGTTTTGCTTTGTTCTATTCTCTTTAAAATAAAAATAAAAAAAGCAGAAGCTGGGTCCAGCGCTCACATGGGATAATGTCAACACATCATGTACCTAATGGAGTCTTATGCATCCAGAGGACATGGAAGAGAGAGTCTCCCAAGAAGGATAAGAAGAGGACATTATGACATGGGTCTCTGCTTGGCACCTTTGGGCTGCCACCCCACTGCACCATGTCTACATTAAGAGATCGGCCTGGGCTGAGCTTAAGGTGACTCAAGGCTGCCAGTCACTTTGAGCCTAGGAAAGAATAAGATAGATGACCGCAGGGGGATGAAGGAGCCACTTGGTGGGCAGCTTGTGTTAGCAT
>RJWT010051516.1:0-10706 GCA_004365215.1 Cuniculus paca
GCCATTATTTGTTGAAGTTTCTACTTCTTTCTCCTGGAACTCCAGTTATATGTGTCTTAGACCACTTGGTATTCTTCTTCAGATCTTTGAGACATTTTTATTGTTTTATTCTTTGTTCTTTATATTGCATTATGGTATTAATCCATTTTGAAATGTACTTATCCTTTTTTTCTGATGCTTAGTCATATTTAGTCAAATTTTCACTTCGTTTAATAGAGTTTCCAGTTCTATAATTTGTGTTAGGTTTTTGTTTTAAAAGTTTACATTTCTTTGTTATGTTTTTCCATTTTTATTAGAACTTTATTTTCTTCATGTTTTTGGATATATTTGTAATATCTGACTTAAAGTTATTTTCTATTTATTACAAATGTAGGTCATCTTTGAGTTAGTCCTTCATGCCTGCTTTTTTTCTTGACTATGATCACTTTGCGTGTTTGTCCACTATTTTTAATTGTGCAATTTAAGAATATGAATATAACATTGTTAAGTTTCTGGATTTTCTTTTTTCCTTTAAAGAATATTCCTGCAGTCAATTAACCTGGAAAACTGTAAAGTCCAAGCCCTGTATTCTCTATGATGAGCACTAAAACATCCTGCCTCAGTTTTTGTTTTACATAAATCTACCTGGTATTCTGTCTGTGCTTATGTTTATTCAAATCAGGAATCAGTGCAGAATTCTGGCAATTTTGTATTTGTATATATTTCCAATGTGATATATCCCTTCACTTTCTAGCACTCTGGAGGTCCCAGTGTTGTGCTCTGACTCCTCAAGGGAGTAGTGCCTGGCTTCCTGCTTGAGTCCCTGTAGTGTGATTCCAATCAGATGGGTCTATGCCTTCAGTAGAGAGCAACGAAATCATACTTCTCACCCTGTGCAGTTCCCCTCTTTACAGGATCATCTCCTCTCTAATTTCTTTCTTTTTGTTCAAGTTCTAAGTTTTGCATTTCTCCAGTTTGTAGTTTTTATTTGTAGAAGATTAGTCTGCTCTATCACTAATAGCAACAGAATTTATGATCTGATTTTATTTTACATTTTGTTGAATATTGAGCATATCTTCATAAATCTCATACAATTCCAAATATTTATAGTGACAGACTTATTCATGTAAATTGTCTGTTTGCTTGGATTTTTTTCACTCATTGTGTATTTTATGCATATTAATATTTGTTTTAGCTACTGTAAATCTAGTCTTACTCTTTTATCTTCATTTATGATGTTTTCACCTTGTAAAATTATAGAAATGGAGGAAATCTATATCACTAGTTTGGGAATCAAAAAAAATGTAAAATTGAACTTGATAGCAATTTAGCTTCAGTTTGCTTGGTTTTTCTGGCCTTGAACAAGTATTCACTTTAAGTGATTTTAGAAAACGAGAGAAACATAGACTTTGTTTAGCGAAACTGTAGTTACTAAGTGAGAGGAAGTCTCATGTCGGTAATGATAGTAAGTTTTTAAATTCAAAGACAGTAATCCACGCCGCTAACCATGTGTGATTCTAACTGTAGCATAGTTAATCAGCATATTCGTCCTTCAATGATAGGTATTGTGTCTCCCAAATCCAAGATTAGGCAAAGGAAAAAATTGTAAGTTATGACGCTGAGGTCAACTACCTCAGTTTTTCTCTTAGTAAAATAAAAGTTAATTTTACAGATATTGTGAGAATTAAAGATGTCAGGCAAGGGGCTTAGAGTAGAAGAGATTTTGAAGTGGTATTCTTTGTTGTTTGTAAACACTGAAGTACCTTGATGAATTTACTTTTCTCCTGATTCTTGATCCCAGCTAGAACTGAGGTTTCCTGTAGGTAACCTTTTCCTGATACAATTGTTTACATATCTGGTTCTGCTAGCTGAAGGGTGTGCACACAGACATTTGTAGACAAGGGAAATCTATCATTCACTAATACAGCGCTAATTTCCAAACTGTCTGTCCTTCAGAGTTACAAAAAGTTTTCATTCCACCTACTTCAGTGGAGCAGGACAATCATAATCCTACCAGATTTGAGAATAGCTTGTTAACTTTATTAGTTAACTGGGATGACCACTAAGTTTTCTTCCAAAGACAGGACAGTCTGAGAGAAAACCAACAAGAACTATTAGCTAAAATAGGAAGATCAGAAGGACACTGTGGCAATATAGAGTGCTAGTAAGATTTGGATCATACACCAAGGGAGTATATGTGAGATGCCCCTGCTCCCAGCCAGCCATTCTCATCCCTGAAGCCACCCCTTGGCCTCCTTAGAGGTTCTCACGGTGGTTGGGACATAGCTGTGCCAGCACTGTCTTCCGATAGTGTGCCACCCAGCCCCCTGCTCTGTCAGTCGCCTCACCTTTGCGGAAGGGCATGGCGCAGGGGTTAGGGACAGTCACACTGGCCAGTACTCGCATGAAGCATGTTCGGTGTTACGCCAGCTTAGGGTCAGGTCGTCACGGGCACTGCAGTAAAGCACAGTACTCTGCACCCCAATGGAGCCACTGGGGTTTCTTCTCCAGCGACCCAGGAGTCTGGGGGATGTGGGGCGTGGTGCCCCTGTCTCCTTGCCCATGGTGATCCCCCTTCCTGCTCTTTGCTCCAGGTCCAGGTCTGGTTTTTTTTCAAGACTTCCTTTGCTCATGTGTGTGATCATAGGTGCTCCTTCCTCAAACCTGCCTAGTGCGGGAACTGCAGGCTTCGCTCAGAGGAAGAGGAGAGTAGGCCAGGACGTTTCACAAGGGTCTCTCCCTTGTCCCTTCCCTTACATGCTGTTTACCTGCCTCTTCTGAGTTGAACTTCATTGTCTTTCTCTCTGGACATCCAATTGCGGTGAGTAGAAAGTTGAGGAAACAAGATAATACAAGCCACATTCATTTTCTTTTGAAAACCATGTTTATTCTCGGAAGTCACATGAACAGCACCACAGACTCCCACTACTTAACGGAGAGCGGCAGTCTTAGTCTTGAAAGGATCCCATATCTAGTGGTTGCTCTTCCCTGACTTGCCCCAGTTACCTGCTGAACTCGAGACAGGTGATTTGGTGTCCCTACACGCGAAGGGCTTGACCCTGTTACAGTACTTCAGCCGCACAAACGGGACAGTCGGAGGACTTTCCTCTGCTGGGTACATTCTCAGGCAATCGCTTTTGCCAAATACGCGTTTATACCAATGAAGATAAATGAACCATTTTAAAGTACGTAACTCAGGGCCATTTCACACATTCATGGTGTCGTGAAACCGCCATCTCCATTTAGCCCCCAAGCCTTTGTGTCATCCCTCAACAAGACCCTGTAGCTACCTCCCTGCCTCCCACCCAAGGTCCTGGATCCAATGTGCTTCTTATGGGTCTGCCTTTTCGGAATACTTCGTAAAAGCAATATGTAACCTCTGGTGCCTGCCTTCTGTCGCTTAGCATGATGAGTTCGAGTGGCATTCATGTTGTGGCATGTTTACCTTTCATTCCGTTGATGGCTGAAGAATATTACATAGTACAGATGGACCACAACGCTTTCCCCATCAATCTGTTTATGTACGTTTGGGCTATCTCTCGCTTTTGGTGTGGCGCATCATGCCACTGTGGACATGAACTTGAACACCTGTTTTTTTGTTTTTTTTTTTAATTCTTTCAGGTATATACCCAAGACTAGATCAAGTAATATCTTTTGAATAATTTTAAAAAAATGAGGCTGGGCTGCATGAGGGTGATGTCTGTAACGAGACAAGAGTGAAAGACTTGAGAGCTGGCAGTGGCCAGTCCCGTTTGTCTACGCACTCCTTTACCAGGTGTGAGGGGTTTTCTTGGTAGGTCAGCTAACCTAGCTAAAAGAGCACAGATAGGAGGAAACCAGTGCTATCTTGTGGCACGTACACAACTTCGTCCACTTATTCTAGCAAGTGCAAAGCTGGCTTTGCTCTGAAGGGGTTTCGCATACATCACTAACGTCTTGTCAGCTGAGTTGACGTGGGGGTGGTGAATACTCTGGTGGGTCTGGCTTAATCAGGAGAAGCACTGTGCAGAGGCTCAGGCCTCCCTTAAACCAGGCACATGCATCCCGATTCTGTCCTGGCTGCTGCCCTGCAGAGTTGGGATGTGTTTATCCAGCCCCGCAGTCACCCAGGGCAGTGCTTGTTACACGTGTCTCCGTATATCTGCGTGTGCATCGCTTCTTCGGCTTCTATCTTGGGTTGAACCCTGACGGTGTAGCATGAAGAAGCTCACGCACCTCACTACAGCTTGGCCAGGCAGGGGATGCACACGGGTGTGGGCTTCAGCTGGAAACTGAGGTGAACAGAATGACACGCCCTTTTCCAGGTGGCTGATGGAGTATGAGTCCTGCCAGCTTCTATGCGCAGGGCTGGGGAGATGCAGCTACAGTGCTGTAAGTCTTGACAACTCACCGGAACTCTCCCAAACACTGGCTGGGACTTCCGCGGGTGGGAAGGGGACAAACATCCTGTTCTCTGTTCCTCCCATTAAGTTTGATGCACAACCCCAGACACTGGAGATAAAGCACATGTAGGTTGACTCTCCAAGGTAGAAAGGAGATGCAGATCGCCTGGCATCCTTGGGACAGGAGGAAAGACATAGCAGTGCTTCCTGTTTGCTTGTGTATCCTGGAAGAATCTGGAAATTCAGAAAAGGCAACCTGCTTGGGCAAAACCAGCCCTCAAACCTGCTCTTGGTTGCTAAAGGAATAGGAAAGAAGACAAAACTTAAGTAAGTGCTGTCCCCAGAGTCTATTGTAGCAACTCGGTTGCCAGCTGCAGTGGTGTCAGAGGGCCAGGAGGGGACTTGTGTCTCTTGTCCCCACTGTCATAGCTGGGCCAGTACCCTGGACTTCCAACCCCTGCGCAGACTGAATCGTGTTGCCCAGATCCTTATGTTGAAGGCTTACCTTCTAATGTGATGATGTTTGGAGACAGGACCTAGGAGGAGGTGATTAAAGTTAAATGAAGCCATAAGGGTGGGACCATAGGATGGGTGTCCCAGTAAGAA
Organism: Cuniculus paca; assembly: GCA_004365215.1. NCBI lineage: Eukaryota > Metazoa > Chordata > Mammalia > Rodentia > Cuniculidae > Cuniculus > Cuniculus paca. The sequence continues at coordinate 4,968 of RJWT010051516.1, forward strand.
GGAGAGAAGAAAGGCCTTTTCAGACAAGCAAGAAGGTGGCATCGATAAGCTAGAAGTGGGGCCCTCACCAGGCATGGACCATGCCTGTCTTCTGTCTCAGACTTCCAGGCTCCAGAACTGTGAGACATAAATGCCCGCAGTGAAGGTGTCAGGTTACAGGACTTTGTTATGGCAGCCCTACTGGTTTCCACATCCATTCCACCCCGTTAGTTTGGTGTAGGGTGGGCATAGTGAGCTACAAGATATTTTTCACCACCCAGCAGTGACAAGGTCACCCTCTCCCTCACAGCGTTAGTGGTGAGCACGTAGGAAGCAGTCATTCTAGCCCCTGATAGACAGCCAGGTGTCTGTCTATGAGAAAGCAGAAATCCCAGCTCTCAGTAGTGATCATCTACCAATGGAGTTGGGTCTCTGTCTCTGTCTGGAGATGGTGAGGCAGGGTAGGTCCCTGTTGGAGCCATGTCCAAGGGAGTCAGCTACACTGAATCTTGGAGAGGACCCAGCACTGCATCCCATAACACCCACGAAGCCCAGGCTCCAACTGAAAACCACTTGTCGTATCCAGAACCCTTAACCAAAATATATGAATGAGCTGGCATAAACACATTCAAAACAAGAGAGAAAAATAAGAAGTCTGGAAAAGAAAAGAAAATCTCAACGAAGATATAAAAAATTTCAGGAAAATAAAATACAAGGAAGAAAATGAACATTGTAAGTCTACTGCATGAAATAAAACTCAATGGATGGTCCGCACAGAAGAATGAGGAGAGGAAGGAAATAACTGGTGAACTGGGAAAAACTATGGTAAGGAAACAGTCCACTTAGAAAAGGGCAAAACGGAGAACAGATGTACCACCCAGAGAACACTCAGAGGCAGTGCACACCTGAAAAGATGTCCAGTACCATCAGTCATCAGGGAAATACAGACATAAACTCCATCAGAATACCATTGCATGTTTATTAAAATGGCTAACACTTTAAAAGCAAAAAAGTGCCAACATCAAATTCTGGTGAAGATGTGAGGAGACAGGGTTGTTCATATAGGGCTGGGTGCAATGTAAAGTCATACAGCTACTCTGGAAAAGGGCGTGATAGTTGCTTGAAACCCAAAGCTCACACTGGGTTTGACCTACCTCAAAGAAAAGAAATTGATTTTTGTACAAACATTGCATATGGATAGTCACAATAGCTCTATTGCTAATTACCGCACACTGGAAACCATCCAGATGTCTGGGTGAGTCTTTCCATGCAGTGTTTTTACAGTACCACAAGCCCTGCTCAGTCCCAAGACACAGTACACCCATACACCAGCAGCCTGCTCAATTTGCCAGAGAACTGTGTCTTACAAACTTCCAAGTTCCAAAGTCGCTTGCTGTTTGACTTCATTTACCTAATATACTTGAAATGACCAACATATAAAAATGAAGAACAGATTAGCGGTTGCGAGAGCTAAGGGAGATGGAGGTGGGTGAGAAGGAAGCACTGCTGTGGATGGAAATACTCCATATGCTGACTGTCAGCCTCACTGGCTTGGTGGCGACATGCTGCTACAGTTTTGTCAGCTGTTACTATTCCAAGTGTCTTAGTCACTTCGCTGTCACTGGACAAAATGCCCAACACGTGCAACTTAAAGGAGGAGAAGTTTATTCCAACTCAAGGTTTTAGCTCATGGTGCTCTGGCTCCAAGGAAAAATGGCAGAGGGGTAGGGCAAAAGAACTTGACAGAAAAAAGTTGCTTACTCCATGGCACCCAGAAAGCCCAGAGAGAAGGGAGGGGGCCAGGGCAAAAATATACCCATGCAGGTGGTGTCCCCAAGTGCTTACCTCCAGCCAAGCCCTGTGTCCTATGAACCTGCTTATGAGCATAGCACTAACCTGAACCCACAACCCAGCTGCCTTCCGAATACTGAGACTTTTAGAGGGTGGTTTAGATCTAGAGCATAAACAGGGAAACTGGGTATAAAATATATGCTATTTCTCTGTGTTATTTCTTTCAAGCGTATGCAAATCTACAGTGACCTCAAAATAAAAATTTAATGAAAACAATAAGTAGCACACACATTTGTAGGATTGCTAAGGTAAGGCCTGTGGTGCCTTCGACTTCTCACGTGCAGCCCTGTGGGACGAGAAGCAGGAGGAGCTCACCGGCACATGCTTTGGCTCCATCGATGGACACCCCAAAACCTGCTTACTTTTGCGGGGCTCTGAGTACCGCTCTGTGTGTCATGGGTCAGTGCCGAGAGGGACCCTGCTTCTCTATGCTGATGAGAAGCTCCTGGGTTCTCTTCTTTCTGCAAAAGCTTAGTTAGTCTTTGTACGTTGGTCATAAGGTAGAGGTGCTTGGTTGTCAAGGGGTTTTACAGAGCTCTGGCCACTGTGAGACCACATGCGAAAGGCAGCAGAGGAAACGCTCACATCTCAAGAGGGAAACTCTAGTTTGAACTCAACAGTGAGAGAAGCTGGGGACAAACATTGGTGGGCCTGCGACTCAGGAGCCCGACCTGCCTGCACCTCTGACCAGGACCAGTGGATGAGGCTCAAGGACCTGATAGGCTTCGCATCCCTGCTCTTGTGAGCATGTGAAAGGGCCGCCAAATGTCAATATCTTCATGACTTCAAACAGCACAGTTCACCTGGTGACAAATTTGGATATATTAATATCATTGTATAAACCAGAAATTCTATCTCAGCTGTTAAAACATTTTTCTCACTTTGTGGAATGGTATGGATTTGTTTGTGTTCATTAGCATTCACTTTTTAAAAAAACAAACATTTGATACTTGCCATATGCTATCAATCTGCTCTTATCAAACAAAGCCTTCATTCGCATGCATACGTTTTTATGGTGGTCTATAATTTGGGGAAGCAATCATATCAACATGCTCAAACAAGAGAAAAAGGAAGAAAATCTCGAAAAACATGTTCTTCCTCTTCTCTTTATGCTTTCTTGATATTTGGCTCTGCTAAAATGACCTGCAGATTCTGTGTTAAGTACTCTGGGAAACTTAAGGGACAATTCCTATGCCCCGAGCTATGTTCCCTACCTCGTGGATTCAGCTATCTTTGCATTTTTATTTCCATACCTTTCTTATGGTGATCCCATAGATTCTGAGCCAATTTTTGTTTCCAAATGAGATAATTTGTACCTGGTGAATATCAGAAGCCTCCAGTCTATTTGATTCCTAGCATTACTTTTGTTGTTTTTTCTTCAGACACTGAATTAGTTCAATTGTCCTCAAGTTTAGCTTAGACTGAGATGTTCATGCTGAAAAATATATGCCAGGGCTAAATAATTCTTACTAGGAGCTGTTTGTCCATTTGTAGAGCCTGTTTCTTTTTTAATGTAAATTTTAAAATTCTGTACAATAATTTTCTTCTCTTCAGATTTTAGGGTTTAATTTCATCCACTGCTCAAAAATGTTTGCTTGCACATTTTGCTCTGTTTTGGACCAAACTTATTTAAGTTGAAGTGCCATTTTTTTCTCACCCTTCTGCAGAATTCATCATGTAGAGTGATACTAATGAGATATGACTGAAGAAGGGTGCACAGGTGTATTATCCGGGCTTAGATTGGCAACTCTCTGATATACACAACACAGGCACACATGCACGCACGCACACATACACGGAGAGCCACTCCTGATCAAAGACTTCCATTTGGTTGAACTTGGCAATGGTTTTGAAATGTTGACAACTGTCAAATTAAGATCACCCAAGCCATTTCACAAGCTCAAATTTGGATGCAGGTCTCAGAACAGAAGGAGATAGCTACTGGCTACTGCCCAAGTGACTTCACCATCTATCATTCAGTTAGCTGTGCTTGATGAAATGAAGCAACCTAGAAACAGGGGAGGTCAGCATCCAACGCTGGAAATCAGCACTTTCCACATTTACCTTCTTTGGAAGGAAGAACATAGATTGGCCCTTATTTAAAATGCACAAGTGAGGAAGTGTGGTTAGTTTGATTAGCTTCCCTTTTTAATTCCTTTCTCATGTTTTCCCCCTTTCTCTTCCCTCACTCACCCAGGGAAAAGCAATCATGTCTTGCAGTGCAGTACGAGGGGTGGGACTTCACTTCTTCAGGTTCCTGAGTGCTGTGTGTGTCTGTACCTGGTCGTGCTGATGTTTTCTGTTGCTATGCTCCAGGGTTATTCTCCTTTCTTGCTGTCAGTCTTGGTTAAAATGTTCACGTGTTTATCATCTTCTTGATGTTAAACCTTTTAAAGAACAATGACTGTGTGGTCTCAGTTTTGGTGAAGACTTTAGCACCCAGCAAAGCATCTGGCATAAAGCAGGGGCTGAATAAGTGATACCAGAGCATTGTGATAAACAGAAGATTTTGATTCATAAGAATCTGTATTTGAATTGCCATGATTATTGGAATTCATAGCAGGACAGAGAAACTAAATTATTTGAAACTTTTTCTTTGTAATATTTGATTAGTTAACTATCAGAATGACTCAGTTAATATTTTAACTGAATCATCATGTTCTTCTGCTTGTTCTTTAATAACCAGCTCCTGCCAAAGAGAGGGACAGGGTTACCCCCAGCTTGCTGAGAAGGAAATCTTGGATTTAGGGATGAAGTGACAGCCCCAGCAAGAAGGGAGAATAGTCTGTAGTTCTTTATGTGACATTAATTGTGTAACTTTGGAAGAAAAATAGATCCCCTCTTTTGCAATACATTCTGTTGAAAAAAAAAGTGGTTCTGGTAATATCTCCATTTCTGACCTCCAAAGACTGTTTCAAAAGTACCTTAAGCAGTAGTTGTGAACTACTGTGAATAGCGCTTGCAAACTACCTAGAATAGTGATAGCAAAGCTTTTAGAGCTTTTAGTGATACAAACAGCCCTCTGCACATGTGTGCCTCAGGTCCTCCACCACTGACCTGGCAGGTATGCTTGGTGCCGTCCAGATGACGGGCTTTAACAATTACTCTGGAAATAAGGGCCCCAGTGGCAGACGTCCAGCAGATAGGATATAAAATGCAACTTTCACACGAAGTAAAGCAAATGCATTTGTATTCAATACCTTGCTGGGCTCCAGATGTGAAATATGGGTTATTAAAAAAATTGTACCATTTTCTTTGATTAAATAATTTTACATCTTTTCCATGTATCCATGGCTTAGAAGGTGTGCAGACCCAGAAACCTCTACTTTAAAAAAATCTCAAAATAATTTGGATGAAATGTAAGTGTTGGGAAGGAACACAAGGAGATGCTAGTGTGCACCCAGAGGTGCCTTTCGTGCCTCCATTCTTCCTGCCCCCCATGCCATTCTGTGTGTGGGAAACTGGGCTTCTGTGTTGCTGAATGAAGGATCCATTTCTAACCATTTTCTGGCTTCCATGCATGTTTCTGGTAATAGTCTCATTATAGGCCACACTGCTCACAAATATTGCCAACAGTCACACTGGAAAAGAATCTTTTTGTATGAGTTTAACCAGAGAGTGCAAATGCGATTTAACAGCAAACGCATCTCTCCCCCGGTTTGGGGGTTTTCAGTGAGAGAAGCTGGCAGATCTGTCTGTGCGAGGCTCAGCCAGGTAGGAGAAAGTTTGAGTGGGTGCATTAGTGGATCCTGGCAGCAGTTATTCAAGTCCCAGATGTCTCTTTGCTGATGTATGAGTAATGACAGGGCTTGATGCTTGCGGACAGCTTGTGCAATCACAGGGAAGGTGTGAGGAGACGTTGTCACCAGATCGAACCACAAGATGTCACTAGCGCTGCTTGTGCCCTAC
>RJWT010051517.1:0-10692 GCA_004365215.1 Cuniculus paca
GCATCTCTGACAGAGCGGAGTTAATATTAATCTCTCCCTCATTGCCCATTTGTTTATAAATTCTGGTCTTTTCTTTCTCCTTTCCCTGCAAAAAATAAATAATTAACTGCAAACATAAATAAACTCTCTCCTGTAACCTTCACAACCAACTGTCTTCCAGGCCACTCAGCAATTGCAGAGTTGGGCATTAACTTTTATTCCTTGCCTTTGCTAGCACCGGGCCATTTCCTCTCTGGGAATCCTGCGCAGTCCACCCAACAGTGCACCTGAGGAATCACGCTTTCTTGGTTGCCAGCCAAGCTGCTGGCTGGGCAGGAAGCTCGAAGAACAACGTGGCAACTTTCAGTCACTTTCCGACTTGGGAATGAACTTTTTCTCCCTTCCCCCTCCTGACTGAGACTTCAGTTTCCAGGTACCATGTTTTCCCCAAGCAATTTTATACAATGAGGCGGTAACAGTTGTTTGTCTGATAAAGCACGTACTATTTAGAACACAGATGTTTGATTATTATTTATTTCTCTCTAAAGCCCACTAATTCAGTCCCAAATGATCTCTTTTTCCCTTTTGCTTAAATTTAATTTGGAATGTATGTTGTTGGTAAGTGACAGATAGTTTAATTATTAATAGGATGCCGGAATGCAGTGCACCATAGTTTTAAACTCTTTAGGGGCCAAAGCACCACCACCGCCTTTCTCCCTTATGCTTCTAGGACTCCTTGATGAATACAAAGGTAATTACAAAGTGCATGACAAATCTGCACACAGGATCTTCTCTCTTTGATGTTTGTGCCTGTCTATGATTTTATCGCATGCCAGTCACTCTAACCGCAGAGCAGCCATCAATCAGCTAGGCCGTCTGTGTGTCCTTCCTTCCAGACCGTGATGCTCATGTGTACCTGCATATGCGTCTAGCTGTGTTTCCTACATATGTGTATGGACATTACCTTTATAATCACAGAAGAGTTCGAGCAAACCTCTACCTCTCAAAGGTCAGGATGAAACCATCAGTAAAGAAGCTGCATTTGGAGGCGGCTTTTGCACAGGTGTAAATGTAAAACAAGCCAAGGGAAAGAAATTCCCAGCCCTCGGTGTCATCTAGAATGGAGTCGTCAGCTGGATTTCTGTGCTTGTTAGCTCAGCTGGAGTTGATGGTGATAAAGTCAGCCATGGGTTTGAGCCCTGTATGGGCCAGTTAGTTTCACAGGCTGCCTCCCTAATCACAGCCGTGGTTACAAAATGCTTGCCATTGGTCAGAGGAGGCTGGACCAGGAGTGTTTAAGAGGCAGCCTAGCTCATCGCTCCACAGAATGGGGGAGGCACAGCCCAGGCCAGCCTCTGGCTCTGGCCAGCTCAGAAGCGGTGGGGGTGTCCTCAGAGGCCAGGGAGCACAGTCAAGGGTGGGTGCTGGCCCTGGGATGGGCCCAGGAATGGCATTTCTGAACATATTCATCGCATTGCTTGGTGCACATCTTTAGAAATAGGAAGTTTGTGTGTTCTTCATGGAAACAAGGATTATCCAGAGAAGCTAACTGTCCTTTATTCATCCCTGGGTCATACGCAGGATCCTTCCCAGTGCACGGACTCTTCCACGTTCCTAATAAGTGCATGCCAAATTGACTGGCTCCCCACCAATACGACTTTCTAACCCTCTCCACTCCCTAAATCAGTCAGTTGTTTCTAGATCAGATTTTACCACTTATTATTTGGTGTTGCCAGCTTACCTGCTTTCTTCTCTGACTCTTAAAAACAATCTCTTTTCACTGGTGAGTTTAGCATACAGCACAGAGACTGCTGCAGAGTAGGTGCTCAACAAAATGTGTAATTTGCAATCAAGGTCTGCAGTTGCATTTTAAATACAAATTATGTACATGTGTGCCTAAATACAAAGTATGCATGTGTGTGTTGAAGGTAATAGAGTCACTAGGGGAATACAGCATAAACAGGAGGTCCGTACAATGAATGATTAAAACAAGCAGAGTGAAAGCAGCAATCTCAGCAGACTCAATAGCAATAATGCACGTTTTACAAAGTAGAGTCTGCCACTTTTATCTGCAGGGGATTTTGTGAAGGTGCAGGCTGTGGTTAATCCAACACGTTCCATTTGATGTCGTTAGTGATACATAGTGATTTTCCCAAGCAAGACTCTTCCCAGGAGACACAGGAAGATGACAGTGTGAGCAGGGAGGTCCACGCTGAGGCCATGCCTGCAAACACTTGATTCAGGTCTACTTTTAAGGAGTCTTCTGTCCACAGTCTTCATAGACTATGGGAAAGGATAAAACAGAACTTTACCATATGTTCTTCAAAAGTCACTACAAACAACAAGAGCACAGAGAAGTTTTTAAGGCTCAAAAAAGCATGTGACAAATGGATAGAAATGCAAACCATTGCATTTAAATTACCTGCCTGCTTTTTCTTTATTTTCGTTAAAATATGTAGGCATAAAAAGTTTCACAACCTGATATTTTAATACATACATAGTCACTATTGTGACATTGGAAATGTGATTGAAAAAGAACGAGCTAAATTTTAGTGATCTGTGCGCAGCTCAGAGTGTGCCAAGAGGCAAATGTCTGGGCACCTGTGGAGTGCAGCCTGCTCACAAGCTTCCAGAGTCATGTCCTCAGCCGGAAAGGTCACCACCCAGTGTTATCCCTGTGGCACATCCTTTGGGGCATCGGCACCACAAAACACATCTCAGGGACCTGCCATCATACCAGCTGTTCCCATGGGAGGGGTTAACCCAAGCAGTAATGCCTGGCCAATTCCCTCTGTGCCCAGCTAGGGAGTTCTGTCCTTTAAACACAAATGAACGAAACATTCTCTGAAATCAAGACATTGGACTTCATTCCCCAGTTCCTCTGATTGTTTCAGTGTGGGCATAAACAGGATTTCTCACAAGCAAGTGGATGTATTGAAGATTCACAACCACCTAACCAACAATTAGAAAAGCAATTTTATTTTTCACAAATCCTACAAACAGAATTACCATAGCATCATATGTGTGCAATTAAAACTATTTTCTGTGAAACTGAAAAACTGATTTACCCCAAGATTTTCCTGCAAGATAATCTAAGAACTGAAGCATAATGCATATTTTAACGCCTGTTTCATTACAGTGTGTGTTCAGAAAATAAGTCATTTTTCATCACCTCGCTATCTTGAGTGTTGTCTCTTAAACTCTAGGTTTTCCTTTCCCCTTTTTACCTCATTATAAAAAGTTGAAAATCAAAGTAACTGAACTTTTTCTCTGGTATGCATAATGTGTGAGCAAAGGAGAAAATAGTGCATGATGGCACTATTACAAGGATGCCCATGTGCCTTAAGAACGTCTCCTCTCACATAGTGTACCAAGTTGGGCTGATTATAAACGGCTCCTTGCAGTGCACAGATTCCGCTGCAGTGGGTGAGAAGGGCTAGGGTGTTCAGAGACAGTGCTGCACAGGGCCAGGCATTGGACTCTGCTGCCCACCACCTGTGGCCCTGGTGCTTCCCCGTCTAAGCTGCAGAATCTGCATTTGTGATGAAATAAATTGGCTTCAGTTTTTTGCATGTATGAACCCAAAGAGATACACTGTGTGAGTAAATTTTTAGCTGTGAAGTGCTGTACACATTAAAGTAATTTTTTCATCGAATACAAAGCACTGCTACATATTCTCCATGAAAGTGGGAAGATGTATGGGGGAGCATCCTTTGAAAAGCTGTGCTCCCTGGTGAGAGTGCCGGGAGCACATTACACCGTCATGTTATGTTAGTTTTCCAAATTTGATTTCCAGTTTCCAGTTCACTGCTAATGGGCAACCTTAAGTCATGAGAGGAAATAAACCCCTGAATGATCATCTGCCCTACTTCCTGTTTTGTCATAACCATTAGACAGTGGGATTGCTAGTTTCCTTGATGAAGAAGGGACAGGAGTCATAGAAACATACACTACTTCACTTGCCCTGTTGTAAAAATGGAAAACATGACTTTTGTCTCCAGACTAAAGGGCTGGTCCTCTGGTGGTCAGTCTCCAGCTGAGCTCGTCCCAGATGAGTGGGTGTTGTCAGATGCCCAAAAGACCAAAGGGGTTTGTTTTTGTTATTTAAGCTTTGGATCTGAATCTTTAAAAACAAATGAATTTACTCAAAATGTGTAAAGATTTTCTACCATAAATTATGAACAAATATAAAAATGGTTACAAATTTAAAAAGCAGAAGAGTGAAGCACAAGGCAAAAGTCGAGTTCTTTCAGCACATTAGCTGTGTGGGTTTGGACTTATTTCCTGAAATTTCCAGGCTTCAGACTTCCATCTTCCTGCAAGACTTTTGCATAGTCAGTGGACTCCAGACCATGCCCCTTTTGGATGGCAAATTGTGGGGTTGGGGGAGGTCTTTTTTTAAGAGAAGTGACTGTCATCCTAATTTCTGCTCAATACATTAATGTGTGGTATTCTCTTTATTGAATATCTAGTTTTTGTATCTTCAGAGATAGCTGGTCCTCATGATGGGAAGGATGGGAAGGGGGAATGGGAAGGGAGTGGGGCCACTGAGGACAGTGAGGAGCAGAGCAGTGGACATTTGCCCATTCTGCATCAAGTGACCTCACACCCTGACATTTCCTCCATGCCTGTCTTGTTGCCACACTAAAGGAGTAGAAGGTAAACATGAAGTGAAATCAGGGATATTTTGTCTGATAATCCAAGCTGGTCACTTTCATTGTTTTACAACATAAGTGATAAAATTGATTTCATAGATTTTCATAATCCTAGTGTGACGAAATGTCAGGTAGAATGACAATCCCAAAGTCCTTTTGCGAATCTCAGTTTTTGTTTCAAAGAATTAAATCTTGTTCAGTCCTGGGTCTCAAAAAATAAACTGCTCTCAACAAAACCTGACTTACTTATGTGACCATTTGTTAAAGGCACTTTGTTGTTCTCGCATAATGTTTTCAATCCTTCTCTCTCCACCACTTTTCCTGATCTTTCCCTCTAGTAGAACCTCCGAAAGATTTCAAACTTGGAGGCACTTGTATCTAAGACTTCTTTCTGTGCTGTGCTTGGCTATACATTAAATTTGTCCAATCCAGAACCAGGATGGAGACAAAGATGAGAAACTGAAGAAAGATGGCAAGTGAAATCCTCAAAGGGAACATGAACCATGGTCTTCCTCTGCCCTGATCCCTGTGTGTCCTAAGAAAACCATTATACCTGCAGAAGTAGAAATGCTGACTCAGTCGTGTGCTGCAGGCACGGAATGAGGATCCTAGGAATGGCAGACCTGCGCAGCTCAGATGAGGGCCTGCGAACAAAGCTGGACAGGCCCTGCAGGTAAAGGAGCCAACTCTGAGCATGACACCCGCCTCTGTGGCTCCTTGCTGACTGTGCCCATGGGGACTCAGACCTTGATATCACTGTGACTCCTTACCAGGGGGGATTCAGCTGTCACAGTTGGTGAAGATTGGCTCCCTCCACGAGGCCTCTGAAGAGCTCTCCTGATTGCAATCTTGAGGTGACTGCCTGTCTTTTCCCACCAGAGCTTTCTGAGTGTTCCCTAAATAGACCTGAGATGCCAATGTGGAGTACAGAAAAAAGTTGGGAGGCTCCCATCCTCCCACTGGGAGGAGGACAGGTGTCTCTCTCAAGCATATTACATGAAATGAAGATAAAAGGTCACTCCAGTTCTCCACCATGTGATGACAGGTTGAATTGGTGCTTCTGAGTATTGTAAGATGAACTGTTAATAATACTAACACAATGACTGAGATAAATAGCCTAAGTTACTAACTTTTAAAAAGTTGGACAGCTTTTCCAGGGGTGGCGAACCCATGGCACACCTGCTACTGCAGGCTGTTTGTTGTCATTGAAAGCTCTGAAAGGTTCCCCATCACTAGTTTATACTGTATGTCTAAATTTCTAAGACTGTATATATTTAATCACACGAGTCTTAAGGAAAACAACCACTTAGATGAAAATCTTGCTGCTTTCTCTTATCTCTTATGTATTTTAATCCTTAAATGGGCAAATGTAAGGAGAGTGTTATTAAAACTAAAACAGACTCAGGAAAATTCAATTCCAGAAAAGAGGGGCCTGTGAAATCCTCATTGCCACGTGCGTGGGCTGTTATACAGTCTGCGAGACTGCCTCTTCCTCGAGGAATGCAAATTGCTGGAGGATACCAGGCAAAGACAGCTAGGGGGTGCAGAACAAACCAAGAAGCTTCAGCATGGTGAAAGCTTTCTTCCAGGGGTCTCATGGTTCATAAAGTCATGAGGAGAAGCACTTTGAAAACTACCCCTATTTATTCTTCTGTGCTGATTTGGGTTCTACTTTCAAAGCCTTTAGTTTTCCACATAATTCAGTTTTATTCCACTTACACATGCTCATTAGGCGCTTCACAAAGCTCTTCCATTTGGATCCTCCATTCACATGGAGGTGTCCTTGCAAGGACAATGAATGGGTTAGAAATCTGTGGCCACCACAGTGACAGAGAGGGCAGCTAGGACTTTCTCTGGAAACTTTCAAATATTGCAGAGGAAACAAGTATTTTACCTATGTGATGTACTACAAAACTGTGAATTTCAACATATTCCCCTTCCATCAAAATTTCTGTGATGGCATTTAATTTTACAAGGTGACTTTCCCCACTTTTAATTAGACCTGAAAAATAAGCTCATCCTGCTTTCACAAACAGGAAAAGAGCTTCCACCACCTACAGGATACATCTTCATGACAGGGGCAAAATTATATTCTTAAATTGGCTTTACCCATTGATAAATTTTTTATCCAAAAATATTAGCCAATCTATTTGCTTTTCATGCTTTAAATTGGCCAAAAATATTATGTAAGCCTGTGATACTTAGGACTTCCGTATAAAAATAGGAGGGCTCCCAAGCAAATCTGTAGCAACTGTTAGATCTAATTGTCCTCGATAAACACAGGTTGGACAGTTTATTCTCAGAAAATTCAAAATGCAAATTGCATCATTATTTCCCTGAAGGGTTTTTCCTTAATAGTGTGCTCCCTTCCTCCTCAGCCGCTGATGTTGCTGACCCAGATTCTTAATGTAAATGTGTTGGCTCTGTGCAGGATGGGAGGCCTTTGGAGTCCCCAGGATGGTGTCGCTGAAGCCGAGCTGTCTGCACACCTGCCTCATCTCAGTAGTCAAGGAGCCATGCCTGTGCAAAGGAGCTAGTTGGGGTGAAGCTCACTTCTGGATGATCTGTGGACCCAGATTATTCCCACCTGTAACTACCTGCTTGATGGGGGGGCCCCATGACCTGTGATTCATTAGAGTTGGATTATAGGATTTGTTTTAACAGGTCCAACCTGAGAGCTCTGTGCCCATCGTGAAAATGGGAAATAGATCATGGAGCACTGTTTGGAACCAGATGAGGCAGGACGAAATATGAAGGCTTACTTTCCTCTCTATAAAACACAAACTGAAAGGATCTTGCCACTCATGATACAACACAGGACTGAATCCTAAGGAGAAAACGGATCTCCACTTTTGACAGTTTTGCTGAATTTCATCAATTCTAAATCAGCAGTATATTGACAGCTAAAAAAAAAAATTAGATGGGGCCGGGGATCTAGCTCAGCGGTCTAAGCGCCTACCCGGCAAGCGCAAGGTCATGAGTTCAATCCCCGGTGCCGCAAAAAAAAAAAAAAAAAAAAATTAGATGATAAATGATTGGGCCTTAATCTATAAGAGAATGCTCTGATGGTGGATATGTTCCAAAGACAGTCCACATCTCAGCAATGTCACACCAAGCCCTGAGAATGAGAAAAATCTCTCCTAGATGAGCATATGGGGAGACTTCTTTTTATTTCAAGGAATCCAAAACCCAAGGTCTCGCCTAGAAATGTTCAAAGTAATGCAGCACCTGGCAGAGACCCCTTTCGCTAGCGGGAGAGAGATACAAAGGGCTCTTTCCTGCTGCAGCATGAGCGAGGGAGTGTGATGAGGTTGCACAGAGGCTGAGAAGGTGTCTGGTGGGACTCTTGAGCCCTGGTTTCCCTTTCCTGCCATGCTCTTCCTCCTGGAGCAGGCTAGACCAGGAAGGTGCTGCTAGATTTCCTGGAATCCTGGGAAGGGAGCCTTGGTGTCTCCCAGCCCCCTCCCCTCGTTTCTGGCCAGATCATCTTGGCACGAGCCACACAAACAAACTTTGTTAACGGCTTTAAACTTGGAAGGCTCGCTTTTTAAATATTTGCCGCTACATAATTGAAACAGCTGTTTTAATGAGATACCTACTGTCATCATTTTACCCTGGCTGAGCTGGGTGACAACAAAGCAGTAATAACGAATTCAATAATAATTAACTCGGGTCATCTGCTCATCTGTCACGGCCCATCAGCTTTAGGGAGAAAAATCCCAGTGAACTTCTCTCTTTTGTGAGCTTTCCAAAACTCTGTAATAAAACGCTTAGAGAGGACTCTAGGTAGCCCTTCAAAAGTTCTAAGCAAACTGGTAAGTAGGTTAATTAAATTTTATGCATGTTTAAATGCTAATGATTACATTCCTGACATTACAGTGTAATCTGATATAGAATGATGTCATGCAAGCAGTGGTTTTAGTGCCTAAACACGTCTCCATCCCCACGCCGGCAGCAGCAGCAGCTTGGATCATTTATCGAAGGGCAGGAAGTTGACAGCAGCAGTGGAAAGCCAGGTTCCACTCAGGTCCCTTAACTTGTGTGATGCATGCTAATCAGGGAAGTTGCAGAAAACAACCGCTCTAAGCCCAGCAGCAAACGGGAGAGTGTTCAAAGATCCAATTTTTTTGTGTGCACTGCTTCTACATCTATCCTCCTGGCACAGGGGTAAAGAAATATTCTGCTTGCTGGTCAGGATTCAAAAAATGAGTATGAGGTCCAGTGTCCTACTTAATCCCTGCATCCGTGCTGCTCTGCATCCCGACCCCCTGTTTGTATGGTGTGCACCAGGGTGTTGGAGTTTTGAGCAAGGCGGAAACAGGTGCACAGGCTTTGGTGTAGGCAGAGGGAAAGACAGATATTCTCAGTTAGGTGGGCAAATGGCTCCAATTTCTCTGGACACTCAGGACAGGACTTCTGAAGCCCTACAGTACAGAGGTATCATCTGGGGTAGGGGACAATGCAGGCTGTGATCCTGTAAGCTAGGGGTCCAGTCTGAGAGAAGTTGTCTGAGAGGTGCACCATGCGTTAAGAACTCCAAGGTACAATGTGGATCCTCCTTCAAAACAAAAGGGGCCAGAAAGTCCCAGTGATTCTTAAATTTAGGGCCAGCTTTCTCATCTCTATTCATATTTTGTTAATTATGTGCATACTTTTGACCATAGGTGTTCAGGACATTTTCTAAATTAGCCCCCTTAATTCCACACATGCATTCAGTCTGACCAGCAGCACCTTCTGTGCAGGAACCTGGATCTTCCTGTTCCACTATGAAGCTAGTGTTTATGGTTTCTGCTTTTTTCTCTAAACAAAGCTTACCTGGTAGAGCACTGCTTTAATGAGTTATGTGAAACTAGAGACTACAGTACACTGAACCATTAGTCATTCAATGAGAGTCTAATAGGACTGCACAAACACAACATCTTCTGTTGTGAACAGTGAAATTTTAATGTTGTCAAACTGGTAAATCCTCGATAATATGTCAGCATTTTGCTGAATTGTGACAGGAAGCTTACAACTCAAAACCAAATGGCCCACATACTGCTAAATGCTTGGTTCATAATGCAATTTTTCCCAAATTAAGCATCATTGTGATGCTTTTTCTCTCCCAAAGAACACTCAGCTCAAGCATTCTGTGCGTGGGGTTGGAACGAGGACATTTAAGATAAACGGCACCAACAGGGCAGACGTATGGCAGAGTCCCCAGTCATTAGGATATAGCTTCACTGAATCTGTAGCTTTTCTTTCTGATACACCAAAAACACCTTAAAATACCCAGGATGTGTCAAAGAGCTTCAAAATCAGAATGCAGCGGTAAGCCACCATGCGCACGCTGGCTGAATTTACTGCTAAACACTGTCCCTTTGTACTGTCAGCTATTAGGAGAGGTACAAAAGAGCACATAGTTCTGCATTTTAACATAAACATGGGGAAAAAAGAACAAAGTTGCAAGCGATGTTTTCCTTGTTCTGCACAAAAACAGGGAAAGATTCTGTTTCCTTCCAGGGAGGTGTTTGTACTGTAGGAATGCCAAAATGGTGAGAGAGCCTAAGATTTGGTGGATCCTACTATATTAGCTATTTATCTTGCACTGCATTAGATTGTGTAAGAAAAAGTACTTCTGATGAGACGTTAGGAGAATAAATACAATCTTGTGGTGAAGAAGAACCCAGATCAGTCACTAATGTAAGAGTTAAAACTATAAAACTCTTACAAGAAAACAGAGTGAAAACTTCATGATACTGGATTTGGCAATAATTTCTTGGGCATGCCACCAAAAGCTCAGACAGAAAAAGAAACAGCAGATAAATTGGAACTGATCAAACTTTAAAACTTATATCCACCAAGGACACTAACAACCAAGAGAGGGAAAAGCAACTCACAAAATGGGAAAAAATACTGGTGGTTTATATAACAGATATAAGATTAATGTCCTCAATTCATGATGCATTCATAACACTCAATAAGTAAAACCAATCCATTTTCAAAAAAATCCATTTCAAAAATAAAAACAATCCATTCTCTTCAGGGAACATGAAGAGACAGTATTTTTCTTTTCTTT
>RJWT010051518.1:0-10692 GCA_004365215.1 Cuniculus paca
AAGTCAGTTGGATTAGGATCCATAGATCTGAGTCCTGGATATTTGGATAATTTTTGTTTTTGAAATAGGATCTTGCTATGTAGTTCAGGCTGACTTCCCTTGAACTTGCAGCAATCCTCTTGCCTCAGCCTCTTAAGTGCTGGGACTGCAGATGTGTCCCGCTACACCTGGAAATATCAGGATATGTTTTAAAAATTGGCTTCATTCAACTACTGAGTGACTAAATTATAAGATTTACAAGGTAGAGAACACTGTGTTGGTTACTGCTCTGTACCCACATAGCAAACACTAAAATATTCGTTAAATGAATAAGTACATTCATGACTTGCTTATTTGAGTTTCCTGCACTAGGGTTGCAACCCACTCCCTATGTCCTCTGCTCTAACCATGCCCACCTCTGAGGGACTTCGTTAAGAAGGATTCCTTGCCTTTGTTGCTATGCCTGGCTTTTAGTATCTGGACTTGTGGATGTGTCATCCCACCTCTGTGTGAGCCTCTGTTTAATCCCTGGAACACTGATCATTAAGATGTCTGTGTGTCTCGATAAAGGGCATGGACCACTTCTTTGTTACTGTTACCTGTATCCTGACTGATTGGTGTGGTTTCCCTCTGAGTCATAATTCATAGGCGCCTTCACAGATATATTGTTTTTAATAATCATTACTGTTATAATACTTTTTTATTTCTTAATACTTTTACTTCTTTAGTAATTAATCACATTACATAATCATTTATATCTCATTTAAAGCATTCACAAAACACTTATCCTACTATTTAAATATGTACTGTAAGTTGAAAATTCACAATAGACTCAAAATTCCCTTGTTACTGTATTCTAGAATTGTGCCCTTTGAATCTATAAGGAAGTCATACTGAAACTTGTTTATATTATGAACAAAACTAGTTTTTCACAAAAGCTGCTTTTTCCCATTGCTACCACCTCTAACATCTTTTCAACTTGACTGCTGTTTAATACCTGATCATCACGCAAAGAAGAAAATGATACTCATAACAATCCTCAAGTTCTAGCTGAGCACCTTCTCTTCTATTAAAGCTTCCTCTAAGCATCCATGGTGATTGCTTTATTTTCTGAGCTCCTAAGGAACTGACTGTGGCTTGAACTATTATTTTACACTTGGATTGTATTTGACTTGTTGTGATATTAAGTTCATTGAAAAATTAAGAGTTACTTAGTAATTATTGTATACCCTTGATAGTGCTTAGCAGTAAGATATGACATTCGGTAAATACTTGAATGAATACATTTATTCAAGTATTATAGCTGATAAGATACTTGGCTAAATCAGTAAGCAAGAGAAAAATTATATATATTTATGCATGTATACATGTGTCTTTATTACATTTATTAATCAGAAATTTATGTTTTATGTGAATATAATTACAGTGAAATGATTCTGAATCTTGAAGCTCATGTTAGAGTATTTAATCACTTATGAAAATTATGAGTTTACAAATTCACACATCTCTCACATTCTGTAGCATCTCACCATTACTGTTGGCTATGAATTTTAAGCAAACGCTTTTAGCAAGACTAATGTCTGAAGTGTCAAGCATAATCAAATATTGCCTAATTGCATAACCCTACCAAACATTTACAGGAAAAAGCTGCAGGTGCAACCATTAACAAATGGTTGTGTTAATGAATTTTCCATTTGAAATATAAGTGCACAAATTTGGCCCCTAGCCAGTTGTTTCTTTCATCCCAGTAAAGGATATTGTTATTCAAAGCAAGTGAAGGAATTGAAATCTGTATAAGATCATTGGTTTCAACATATTTCTCACAGCCTTCTTTTAGCCATTTAGTACAAAGATTGTATTCAATAAATTAAAATTTAAAAATATTTTTCTGAACCAATTGCAAATTTATTGAAAGGAAAGAAATTCAACTTTTTGAAATGAATTGGTGAATTTCTTGTGAGCAAGAATAAAGTTGTATTTGGTCACCTGGAATAATGTTTTGTATAAGGCTCATGTTAGTTAACTGCTGATTGATCTGCTTTTTTTGTTAAATGTAATTAAATAAAATTAAATATTCATAACATATTGATTATGAACTATTTATTATAAATAGTACCACATTAAATCAGATTAGAAGTAGCATTTCTAAAAGTGTCTGCAATATTGTTAGTAACTTTATGTTGTGAACTATACATTTTCTGTCATAAGTAAGAGTATGACTAATGAGTGAATGATTTGTGTAGATTTTGGTGGAAAAAAGAAAATGCACCTCTTTGAAAATACATTCAGTCTAGTGTGTAACATGCAAAATAAACAGAAAACATAAAGATGTATTTATGACTGCTGATACTGAACTAGTATTTTATTATATTGGGTTTGTATTTGTCTATGTGTTTGAAGAGTCCTTGGTAACTTAATTGGATATATTGACATGACCCAAACTAAAAACTGATAACTAGTTATAATCCACGATTTCTAGTTAAAGTTATTAGTAATTTATGAATGGGATTGAGCACGATGTACAGATTTCATGGTCGTGCGTGCACTCACACACTTCCCCCTCCCCACACACAGAGGTGGTGGCATTGCACACTGAAACTTTGAAATAAGATAGATAGGAGTTGGAATTCTGTCACTTCTAGCTAGTGTTTTTGTGGTGGTAGAGGTCTTTTCTCCTTCCTTATCCTTTGACTTCATTCAAAAATATTTATGTTAAGTTTAGCTAAGTATACTGTAGGTAAGCAAACTGATACAAAACCTGTCTCTCTGAGCCTCAGTCTCTTCAGATTTAAAATGGGGACCCTCTTATCTACTTTCTAAGATGGAAATGAGGATATGATGAGACACTAAATGGTAAAATTTTTATAGCATTCTGAACACATAATAGGCATTCTCAACACACAGAGGGAATCTAAAACTCTCATGAATCCTTGGGACTATCCAAGAAAAAGTCTTTATGAAAAAGAGTTGTTAAAAGAAAACTGATTAGATTCAAAATGAAATGGCTTTTCTATACCACTTTGGTGTTTTCTGATCATTTTGATCCAAACAAAGATCTCACGGCCTACTCATCCTACAAAATACTTGCGCCCTTAAATATGTAACTAAAATGTACCTAGGGAATAGGTAAATGAACTTAGCATATTTTAATTCTTTTTATTCTCCTTCCTCTCCCCATTCTTTTCCCTCCATCTGTCTCTAGATCCCCTCCCCCATTTTCACTTTTTTTAGTTCATGCTTGTCACTTATAATGATTACATTCAATGTGGGTATTTGGTACATGTACATGACACATCCTAAATCTTTTTATGTCACCTTCCCGTCTCCCAGCCCCCCTTAGATTCTTGGTCCCCTTCTCATTTGAAAAAGGTTTATCTCCTTGGTTCTTTATTAATTCTTTATTTTGCTCTTTATTTGTACTTTGTTTTTGTCATATGAGAGAAACCATATGGTATTTAAGCTTGTGTGTCTCATTTCTTTCACTTAACATTATTTTCAAGGTGCATCCATTTTCCTGCAAATGTCTTGAACTTATCTTTCTTTACACCTGAGTACTATTTATTATATACTGATAACATGTTTTCTTTAACCATTCATGGGTTGATGGGCATATAAGCAACTCCCAAAATTTAGCTATTGTGAATTGTGCTGCTATAAACCTGGGTAGGAATGTATCATTGTAATATATTTTTAAATTCTTTGGAGAGGATACCTAGAAGGAGATTTTCTGGGTTAAAAAGAATTTCTATTTTTAGTTTTTGGAGGAATCTTTATACTGATTTTCATAATGATTTTACTAGTTTACGTTCTCAGCAGCAATGTAGTAGTGCTCCTTTTTTTTACCAAAGCCTTATCAGCATTTGTTATTATTAGATTTCTTGATTTTGGAGTAAGATAAAATGTCAGTGCTGTTTTGATTTGCATTTCTCTGAAGGTCAGTGAAGAACAATTTTTCATGTATTTATTGGCCATTTGTAATTTTTCTTCTGAGAAATGTCTAACCATTTCAGTTGCGCAATTTTGATTTTTTGTTTAATTTGGGGGGTTTAGCTTTTTGAGTTTTGTATATATTCTAGATATTAGTACTCTGTCTGAGTTGTAGCAGGCAAAATTTTTCTCCATTCTGTAAATTGTCTCATCAGTCTGTTGGCTGTTTCCTTTGTTGTACAGAAGCTTTTCAATTTGATATAATCCCATTTGTTGACTTGCTGTTATTTCCTTTCCATTTGAAGTTTTGTGCAGAAAGTCCATGACTACACTTTTGGCTTCAAGAGTTTTACCTATTTTATCTTTCAGTGAGTTAAGTGTTTCTGTTTTAATAATTAGATCTTTGATTCATTTATATTTTAGTTCAGTATGCAGTAAGAGAGATGGTTCTATCTTCAATCTTCTACATGCAGATTGTCAGTTTTCTCAGCACCGTTGCTAAGGAGGTTGTCTTTCCTTCAGCATATGTTTTTGGCCTCCTCATCAAAATTAAGGTGTCTGGGGTTATTTCTACAGCTTCTATTCTGTTTCATTGATCCACATGTCTATTTTTGTGTCAATACCATACTGTTTTTTTTATCACTGTTTATTGATGTTTTTGTAGTATAACTTGAAGTCAGGTATTGTGATGCCTCCTGCTTTGCTCTTTGTGCCCAGGATTGGTTTTATTATTCTGGATCTGGATCTATTCTGGTATCATATGAATTGTAGGGTGATTTTTTTCTAATTGTATGAGGAATGCTGTAGATATTTTGATTGGGATTCTGTTAAACATATATATCAATTTTGGAAGTATGACCATTTTGGCAATATTGGTTCTGTTTTCTAATATGATCATTGATTGCAAATAAGCTTCCCTCTTATGGCTGCTATCAATGTGTCACATAGGTTCTAGAGTTTGTACTGGGATTGTCATTTGCTACCAAACATTGTTTAGTATCTTCCTTGATTTCTTTTGTCACTCACTGATCATTTAAAAGTGTGTTATTATGTTTCCAGGTGTCTATTTTCTTCTGTGGTTGATTTGTATTTTCAGTGACAAAGGTCTAGAGGTATACATGGGGTGATTTTGAATTTTTGTATTTATTTAAACAGGCACTGTGAACTACTATGTGGTCTATTTTGGAGAAAGTTCTATGTGCTGCTGAGAAGAATGTGCATTTTGTTGTAGTGGGGTAAAACAGTCTGTAGATATCTATTAGCTTCATTTGTTGAAGGGTATGGTTTAGGTCTGATATTTCTTTGTTGATTTTTTGTTTAATTTGTCACTTGGTTGAAGTAGAATATTGAGGTCATCCACTATGATTGCATTGTTATTTATTTGTGTTTATATCCTGCAATGCTTGTTCTGTGAAGTTGGATGCTCCAATAGTCAGTTCAGATATATTTATAAGTGTTAGCTCTTCCTGATGAATCATTTCCTTAACTTATATTTAGTGACTGCTTGCTTCTTCTGACCACTTTCAACTTAAAGTTTACTTTTTCTGAGAGGAAAATTGCTACCCCTGCTTGCTTTTGGGTTCCTGGTGCATGAAATAGTGTTCTCCATTCTTTTATTTTTAGTCTATGAGTTTATTTTTGGATTAGATGAATTTCTTGAATGCCACAGACTGTTGGATTCTGGTTTTAGATCCAGTCTGCCAATCCATGTCATTTAATTGAGGAGTTGAGGCCATTAAGGTTAAGAGATGTTACCACTGAAAGTTACTGATTTATTCCTGTTATTGCATTCTTTTCCTGTTGATGAGTCCTTTTCTTTTTTGTTTAACTATTTAATCTTGTTTGATGTATTCACTCCACTTGAATTTTTGGGTTTTTTATCTCTCTCTAGAATATTTTAGATTTTTTTGGAGTACAAATTAGTGAGTATGTTTCTCTAAAAGAATGCTTTGCAAAGAATGTCCTTATCTCCACCTATTTTCAAAGAAATTTTTGCAGGATATATTAGTCTAAGTTGGATGTTGTTTGCTTTTGGGGCTTGAAACACTTCACTTCAAGCCCTCTTGGCCTTTAAAGTTTGTGTTGAGACGTCTGCTGTAATCCTAATGGATTTATCTTTGTAAGTGATTTTTTTTTTTTGCTTTTCTCTGACAGCTTTTTAGATTCTACCTTTTTGTTGGGCATCTGGGATTTTGATTAAGAAGTCTTGCAAGGAGATTCTCTTTTTTATTATAGTTGGTGTTCCGTAAGTCTCACCTGTATGTTGATATCTTTCCTTGTATTTGGAAAGTTTTCAATTATGATTTCTTTAAACATATTTTTTATTTCACATGTACTGACTTCTAATTTATAACTCCAATTAGCCTTAGGTTTGCCTTCTAAGAGTTATCTGGTAGCTGTTTGATAAGCTTTTCTTATTCTCTTACTGTTTTTAAGATCTTTCTGTGTAATTCATTATAATTTACCACTTTGTCTTTGATTTCAGAAACCCTGTCTTCACATTGGTAATTTCTTTAATGAATTCTATACAGTTTTTTATTGTAGTATTTTTCTGATACTTTTTCATGCAGTCTATATCTTTGGTAAATTTGTCATTTATGTTTTGAACAATTTTGGTCAGGTTTTCCAATTTTTAATTGTTTATTCCATATTCACATTGGTTAGTTTGTATGTTAGTACCATTATTTTGAGGTTATGCCCTCTTTGAACTGGTGAAGTTTCTTTACTTCTT
This sequence comes from Cuniculus paca, assembly GCA_004365215.1. Classification (NCBI taxonomy): domain Eukaryota; kingdom Metazoa; phylum Chordata; class Mammalia; order Rodentia; family Cuniculidae; genus Cuniculus; species Cuniculus paca. The sequence continues at coordinate 6,638 of RJWT010051518.1, forward strand.
CCTTAATCAGTTTGTATAGTTCTGCTACTTGGAGTTTGCTTTTCTCTCCCTTGGATCTGCCTTGAGAGAACTGGGATATCTATCTATCTATCTATCTATCTATCTATCAGAGACTTTTGGTTCTAGGGGTTGAGGTCAATTAGGGTATGGAGAGAGTATGATATGAAATTTTTTAGTTAGGTTCTGTATTCCAATGATGTGCTTCATTTGATCTGAGATAGTGTTTAGCCCTTCAGCTATTCATTTTAAATGGTTAGCACTCTGTTGTAAGGTGAAAATTACTATTGGTTATAACAGCATGAACAGATTCATATATATATATATATATATATATATATACAATCTTGCATTTAAATTTTTGTTCTTTATCAGTACCCTTTGCAGCCTATACTAAATTGCTATTAGCAGTTAGTCTGTGATGTAGAAAAAAGCAAAGGGAAGAGATGAAGAGATGAGTGAAAAAGGGACATGAGTCAGTAGATGTAGATAGGGGAAAATAATAGGTAAAAAATTGGAGAGAGAGTCAGTCTCTGTTGGAGGTCTTTTATAGTTGGAGTAAAGGGTAAGTGTTGAGGGTTTTAAGAACATATTTTTGGAGGTAGAGATGGGATGTAGGAGAAGGGAGATATAATTTGGAAATAAGGAAAGCTGCAAGGTTTTCAGAACCTGTTATTATTTTTGTGTACTGGAAAGGTGGAAAAGAGGCAAGAAAGAAAAGGGAATATGTAAAATAAGGAAGAGCAAAAAAAATTAGAACAGGGAAGACAGAAAGTTAATGCAAGATAAGATAGGAAAGACTGAGAGAGAGCAGTGTATAGGAAAAAAAAACTTGAAAAGAATTAAAAACTAGAAGAAACAAGTAAAAATAAAAATAGCATTGATACAGAAGCAAGAATTGAAGAGAAGGAATGAAGGAAAGAGGAGAGAGAGAAAAGAAACAACTACATCAAGCAAAGAAGAAAAAGAAAGAAAGAAAGAAAGAAAGAAAGAAAGAAAGAAAGAAAGAAAGAGAAAAAAGAGAAGAAAACAAAACAAAGAAATAAAACAAAATCTGGAGGGAATCCCGATCAAACATTCCAGCAAGAGAGCATACATGCACTTCTCATGTGACTGCTGTGCCAGAAAGCCTCAGTGTCCACACAGTCCTCTTCTTGCTTTAGTCACAGTCTGTTTGCTGGCAGCTGCACTCATTTCCCATGTGTCTGAACCAGCCTGCCTTGAAGAGTGGTGTCAGTTTCTGTAGGCCATTCTCTGTGATGCAAGCTGTGATTAGCGAGTAGTCAACTATAGTGTTTTGCCTTTTTCTGGGGGATCCTATCACCTCAATTATTTTGAGATGAAGTGAATGTGAAATAATTTTCCTGACACTGGGCTCTCTTTTACCTTCAGTCAATGACTTATGACTCTTGTTTCCCTTTGTGCTGGGAAAACCTCTGTGTTCTTGTTTCAGTTTTCCTGACTTGTTTGTCACCAGAAGTCTTGGACCCAGCCTGTTCTGCTTTTTCCTTTCTACTCAAATCCCAAACTGATCCTCTTTCAAGAATTCTTCTTTTCATTTACTATGTTTTCCATTTCTTCTTTTACCTGAGATAGTATTTCTGTTCTAATTTCTTTTATAGCCTCATGAAGTTGTCTGTTTACTTCAGTTGCCATCACTGCTGAAACTTCAGGTGTGTGACTCCTGATCTTTTCCATGTTTACATCTTCTGGACTTGCTATGCTTGGGTTGGAGGCCAGGGACTGCCTTTTTGCTTCTTTGTCTTGACATATTCCTGTGTTCTTCTGGACAAGTGGGTAGTGGGTTCCGAGGCACTTCCCACATTGGCTACAATTTCTCTGAAGTGAGACTGTTTGGTTCTTCTGGCCAGTGCTTGCTATGGGTATCTGATAGTGGCCATTGGGTGCGCTGGTGCAGGTCTGTCTGTTGCTTTTGCCCAGCTTGTGCTGGCTCCCCAATGGTTGGTGGAGTGTGCATGGGGGTGGGGCCACCTGCCACCTGCAGAACTGAGCTGGTCACCAGCAGGGATCCTCCACGTTAGCCCCTCAAGTGTCCATGAGGGCGAGACTGGCTGTCACCTCCAGACCAAGCTAGCTACTGGGTGGGAACCTCTGTGATGGCTGCTGGAATGTATGTGATGGTGGGGCTTAGTCCAAGCAAGTTCCGCAGGTCTGCACCCAGCTAGAAGCTGCTGGAGGAAGTTGGCAGCAGTTCCGGTTCTGGACTTATCCCGTATGACTCCAAAATGGCTCCTGGCCAATCACTGTCTCCTAAGGGAGGACTGAGTCCTCTGTACTCACTACCAGCCAGTGAGGCTCTTGCAGGTAAATGGATACAACTCAAGATCATGCTCATGAATGAAAAGGTTCAGCATCACATGGGTGGATATCATGTTGTCTCCCTAGTACAAGAAAAACTAAAGGAATTAGTGGGATTCAAAATGCACAGTACATATTGTGAAAGTGAAAGGAGAGAAAATGTCTAAAAAGGGAAAATGGTGGCCATTGTTAATCTATCATCATGATTTGAAACCCATATGATTTTCATTGTTAAGCTTAGTTTGGTTTTATTCTGTTTTGGTTTGTCTAATTTTATTATATTTCATGACATGGACAGCTATTTCAAAGATAACAAAATATATTATGGTAGCCATTATTGATTTCCTGTTATCTTGTTTTGAAGTCCTGTATTGCTTTCATTGTTCTGTTTTGATTGAGGTTAATCTATTCTGTTATGTTTGATTGTATTATGTCTGATGGAATAGGCACTACTTTGAACATAACAAGAGGCATTATGGTAGCCACTGCTATATTTCTATTATCTTGTTTTGAAGTCCTGTATTGTTTTCATTGTTTTGTTTTTACTGGTTTTATTCTGTTCTGTTCTGTTTTGTTTGATTGTATTATGCTTGATGGTATGGGCAGTTATTTTGAAGATAACAAGAGGCATTATGGTAGCCATTATTGGTTTCCTTTTATCTTGTTTTGAAGTCATGTACCATGTTCATTGTTTTGTTTTGGTTGACTCTATTCTGTTTTATTTCTTATTTCATTTGGTTTTATTCTCTTCAAATTAAAAAAAATTCCTCTTTTCAGCCAGCATAATCCTATGCAATCCCTGGGCTTGCTTTAGAGACCCTCCTCTGCTGACCAGAGTTTGCTGATGGTCACTATTCAGACTTTCCTGCTAGCTGAGATGTTTCCAATTTATGTGGAAATAAAAGGGAAGAGCTCACTCTGGGCCATCTGTTAAGTCCTACTCTCTCCCCTCTGATTCCATGGATGTGATCTGTGTTGGGTCCCTGCTAGTGGGCTTGGCCAGCACTTTTAGCCATCTTTAGCTTCTCTGTTCCTAGAGTGAGGAGGCTTCCCTTGCCTTTGGTGAGCACTGGAGAGAATGCCACCAGAATGCAGCATTCCTTGGTGTTTGGGGCGATGATGAGTCATGCAATCTGTCCCTGGGTTTTGGCCTCTCTTGTGCCAGTTTGGCCCCTAAAGGTATTTTGAATGCTATCCTGATGGTTGCTCTCCAGAGTGAACAGGACAGGAGTTGTGTGGACCAGCTGTGGCAGCACCACTTCCCTTTTTCAATGATCCAGATTTTTGGTTTGATCTATATGTATCATCTTTCAGATTTAGTTTTCTTTTTAGGGTGTGACTTTCAGAGTACCTGTGTTTTCGGTCAATCATCTGTGATTATCTCCAATGCAAGATCTCCTATAGTCAGCCATGTTGGATCTCAATTCATGTGAGTGTCAATGTGAATTCTAGTTTAGTCTAATTTGCCAACAGAAACATAAGGTGTGTTGGCCTCATAACTTCCAAACCATTAAGATAAACAAAATACAAATGTATTGTGCATAATCAGCCAAAGAAGTTGTATACTTTGTTCTTTAAGTTTACAGAGACTTCTCTACTCACTTCAAACATAGATTGCACAGATTTTCATGAAAACTAAGTATAAATAAGTGTAAATGTGTGTGCTTAGCCTATTGTAATGTATCTGCATTTGGACCAGTGGAGTACATATCTTTATGTTTTGTGTATGGTACTCACAT
>RJWT010051519.1:0-10681 GCA_004365215.1 Cuniculus paca
CCGGTGGATACATTTACACACTGTTGAAGAAATTATACACGTGTTTGCAAAGATAGCACGAAATTGTAATTTAATCTGCAATGATTCTCTTTTAGTCCATTACCAACTGATTATATGAACCCATCCTTGGAACTGGGAATTCCTATTTAGTCATTGTTTCTTTTGAAGGAAAGAGAAATACCTCTCCATATTTTTGTTAGCTTGTAAACTTCATATACAATTTGGCTTAATATTTGATCATGAATATTATCGAGGGGAGTAATGTCAAAGGGAACATTATTAAGGGAATTTAGATCTGCTTACCTAGGAAGGCATGTAGGGTGCTTATCTGAAGCTTGTATCATCTCTTTGCAGGCAAATACATTAAAGTAATACGCCTGAAATGTAACCCAATCACCCCAGTCTTAAATATATCTGAGGTTTTATTTATACATGAGTAGCAAACTAATGAAATGTAAAAGCAGTATAGTTACTTTGCTTTTATTCTCATAAGAAACTTTCAGAGTAATGTAGAACAAATTGTGTATGGTAAAGAAATAGCATTATTTATTTTTGGCAGGACCATTCTTGATACTGAAGCATGGATATTTTTTCCTAATTGAAAACAACATGTTTCCTATTTTATCAAGAAATCATAACAAAGAAAATTTTTACACCTTTTGAAATGAATAATTAAAAAATATTAGAACAAAATTTGTTTTGTGAAGCATGTTACACCTTACATTGTCCATGGTTCAAAATCATCCCTGAAGTACACAAGCAACAGCAAAACAGTACTTAAGGAAATTTTACTGACATTCAGTTTTTTTAATTTTTCCTTTTTCTCTAGAAACTGCTTGACATATTGTTAGTTTTCAAAATCTATGAAACTTGACATTCTGAGTCTCACATCTCCAGTGATTTATTTTCTTTTCATTCTACAGCTTGTCTCACTGCTAGGAACTCAGTATGATTTGAATGTTGTCATAGATTGGTCTTAAATTTCACTCCCCAATGAATTTGCTTAAGAAAAAAGTTATTCATCTTCCATCATCAAGTCCCTATAACACATCTCTCTGCCTGTCTCAGTACACTGTGTTTTAGGAAAGCAGAGCTAGCATTTCAATTTCCCGAGTGACTAAGAAGAACTCAGTGGTGGATGAAACTCAAATGAGAATGTTATCTTGCAGTTTAAAATTAAAAACAAAATGACAATCCATGACTATCAGTCTTTCTTACTTCTTTTTCCTACTTTCCAATCCTCCTTAGGAGCTAAAGAAAATGGAAGGGGGCCCAGCATACTGATACCAGCCCAAGCACAGTCGTATAAATAGAGCAAGGAGCTGCAGCCTCGCATCCCTTTCCTGGCTTGCACCTCGCAAGTAGGAGTGCAACTGGAGCTTGAGCTCACCCACAGCCTTCAATACCTGTGCTGCCCAGGGAGGAGAAGTGCAGCAACATCTATCAACACACTGCGAAGTTCTGCACTAAAATCTGCAGTGTTGGAGGAGACAGTAATAGAAATCAAGCAAAAATGATTGCATGTTATTTGAAGATTTTAAGACTCTGCAAATCTTAGTGCAGTTTCAGAATGAAGAAAACTTTTGCTCTAGACATTAAAATTAACATGAAGAATAACTGCAAACTTTAAAATGAATTTTACTTAAGACAAAGTTATAATTTTGTGTCCACTCTCGATAATCAAGATGATCATTGAATAACAATGAGTACTGTCTAAAAGCAACACCTAAAATACAGTTTTAAAGCTAAGATTTGGGACTTACTTTTGTCTGTGGTACCAAGTTCAATTTCTAAGCAATGTACAAGTCATATCTGAGTCATATATGAGCTTGTGTGAAAAACAGTGACTAATGTTGATAAAACACACATTTAAATAGAAAACAAACTCCTGCTGTGAGGAAAAAAGAGGGTTGCTCCTCTTAATTAGTTTATTCAAATACCAAAAAATAGCCGCTAGTATTATACAATGAGACAGGGTCTCTTTTACTGCAAGAAGATACAAGTTTCTTCTTCTGAAAGACTAAAAGAAATGGTAATTTAGTGCAGGAAGAATGAGCAGAGCACACCACTGATCTACACATCCATGATGATCGATTTCTAGTGGGCCATTCAGGAACAACGAATGCGTTCCATTCTAAGTTAAACCTAGTGGAGAAAATGACAGAACAGACAGCAAAATGGGAACGAGAAAGAGGAGAATTGTTGTAGCGTCACCCGTGAATTGGCCTCCACTGCTGAGACTGAAATGAGCGCAGTCAGGGCCAGCATGGAGACAGGCGGGCGATGGGTCGCTTGTGGTGGGGACTGAAGGATGTTCTGCAGTCCTCGTTAGCTTCTTCCATCACACATTAAAGGGGCACTTTCTTGTCTGCAGTGTGTTCACCACATGAAATAACGACCTGAGTTCTCAGAGAACACAATTGCCTTCTGCTGAGTCCTGCTTATCCTTAGCAATCCAGGGACAGTGAGTCTAAGCTTCCAATTAGGAGGCAACACAGCGATGTTCCTTGAAAACACTTCGAGGACATTAGGGTAAAGTTTCTAACTGATCAAAAACCGTTTCTGAGTGTTTACTCAACCTTCAAACCGATGAAAGTGTTTTAACTTCACATACTGAGAAGTTGTCATGTGCTATTTTATTATTCCTCCAAAGGGATTAAAATTGTATAGCCAAAAATGAAGATCAATATAGTCAAATAATATTTGGGTATGAAAGCTTAACTAGTGAATTCAAGAACTATACATAGCAAAACTGTTCCAAAGCAGGAAATTAGTCCTGTCAACTACTCAGTTTAAATTTGATTCCTCAATCTCTATATGTCTTTGATGTGGGATGTAAAGGCATCTTGTTCTCTCAAGGTCTTTATGTAAAATCATAAATATCTTCTCCAAATTTAGACAACAGAAATGCTGAAACATAACTAAATATTTGAAGTCACATTTCAAAGTTTAAAAATTCTAATTAAAGTATCTTCAGTGCTTAAAACATCCAGCCATACATTAGTTTTTGGTAGTAACCTTATAAAAACCTTGGAATCTGAACTCGGCAAAAACATAGCTGAATTATAAGCAAAGTGTATACAAAAAGATGCACTGTGTGATTTCAAAAATGTACTTTACATTGCATGAAATCACACATTTTCCAATAATTTATAAAATGGGATATATTTGTAATATTTCTTAAGGAAAACTAGTGGAGGATATCATGTATTCATGAGGTTATAGTATTGAAAAGAAACATCTTATGTCTTCATGACAGGGTGCTCAGAAACCTCTGGATCATTGTGATGATTAATACATATGGAAAGGCTGCAAAATGCTTCATGCTCCGAAGTCAGGGTCGGGGAGTCCACAGATGGAGTCTGAGCCTGAAGGGCCCGAGCTCCCTTTCGTCTCAGTAAGTTGACTCCGAATGCGTTGTGAGTGTGGCCAGGGAAACAGGTATAAGAAAACACTCACTACAGAAGAGTTTCTCACTGTAGAGATCTAAAACACAGTCTTGTGGTTGGACCAAGCAATGCTCCAGTGATGAGGACAGATAAAACGTGAAGCCCATAAAGAAGGGAGGGAGGGAAGGCAGGACCGACCTAATTTATGTTACAAAGCCAATAGCTGCAAAATACTTGAAGACTACAAATATTCAAAGGAATCTTACTCCAATACCTCCATAAATGTCTGACTTCCCACAAATGTAGATGTCTCAACATATGAAAAAAGACAGTAGCTCAGTTCAATCCTACTGAACACTCAACCAGGTGTCCCTTGGTATAAAGAGGGAAGAATTTTTTTCAGCAGTCGTGCTAGTCGCTCCAATAAGACAGTCCTAGAAATTGTCACGGTGCTTAGGTAATGATGGATCTGGAAGTCCCAGCACTGGTGCTCAGGGAAAGCTCATCCCAGGGAGAACCTCTGGCTGGCTTGGCCCAGCTTACTCAGCTGCCTAGCACAGCAGTTTCCTTGTGTTCACGGACTGGCCGGCAAAAGCAAGCTACTCCCTAAAATAAAGAGGCGCACCAAACTGAAGTGGCACTTAGTAAAATTAACCCAGCAAATGAGAGTATAGAAGGCATTATTCACCACGGCAGTGCTCACCACGGTAATCACTCCAGTTAGGAGCATTAAAGTCCTTTTCAACTGGTAATCACTTTTCTAAATTATGTAAACCAAGTGCTTGAGAATCATTGCTGCAGTAGTACCACCCCAAGGTGCATTTTATCGGTACTGTATATTCCACACACTTTTGTTCTTTTTATGTTCTGCTAGGTTTTACTAGCTTAAAACTTATTTCCTTCTGCATACATGTTTCTTTTTGGCAGGGTTTGGTATACCAATAGAGAAGTTTCACGTGAAGGATTGTTCATTCCATTGATAAGAATAAGGTCACTTTTTTCTGGGCCTGGAATTTCATGCGTATGTCTAGAGGACAAAATAAGAAAGTTCCTCCCACCTTCTTTATGTCCCTGCTGTACAATCAGCAAAAATAAAAATACAAATAAAATAATGGCTATTGTTATTGTCTTTGGTTTACAAGAATGAAGTGAGCTAGATGTGTATAACACAATCATTACTATTATTTTGGTATATAAGTAAGAACTTCGTTCAAAAATTTACTGGTCAAGAAGGAAGAAAAGGTTACTCTTCTGGGGACAGTAGGGAGTCTCATTTGGATTATCTTGTAAACCAATTTTTACTTGTAAACTAAAATACTTTCACATATAAAATAGCTTTCTACAATCCTTTAATTTGAATCACATAGTATTTTATATTGACTGAATTCATTAGAGCAAGCTAATAAAAGCAGAAATACTTAAGTTCAATGAATAAACTTCTTATGATCAACTTGTCCATAAACAAAAAGATTTATAGTAACTCAGTCATTTAAGATCAATAATCCAAAAACAACTGGTCTTTTCTAATAAATGTTTATAGCCTTAGGATTACAGGACAAAAATCATTCAAAGTTTGACAAACATCCAATACTATGGCAAAATTCTTTACCTCTAATAGGTAAATATTCTTCATAAAATTTTGACTTAGTAGTGCTTTAATCTAGAGTAAGAACTGATTTAACTTAAATTTTATGGTTGTCAAATTAGATATGTACACTTTTCTAGCTACAAAATGATTGTCTAATGACTAAATCAAAATTTGCTATCCACTTATCACATAGACCTTCCATTAAATTCATTGACATTCTTTTACTTTTCTACTTAATTGTTTATTTTGGTACCAGGGATTGAACTCATGACCTCGTGCTTGCCAGGCAGGTGCTGTGCCACTGAGTTATATCCTCAGCCCTTTCATTTACTTTCTCATATCAACTATAATTTTAACTGAGACTGGATCTGTGATACTTGAAAGTATTAGTTTATTAGATTATTTGAAACTATTAGATATTTGAAACTATTAGGCAGAATTGAAAGTGACATAATCAGATTTTTTTTAATGTTTTAGAAACATAAAGTCAGCCTTGTCTCTCCCCTAAAGGTACAGAGCACACAGCAGAAGTGAGTTGAGAGGTTCAGGTTGTGCTAGGACTTGGTAGATATGATAACCTCCTCCTCGCCGGGGATCTAGCTCAGTGGCCTAAGCGCCTGCCTGGCAAGCTCAAGGTCATGAGTTTAATCCCTGGTGCCACAAAAAAAATAAAATAAAATAAATAAAAAAATAAAAAATAAAGAAAACGATAACCTTCTCCTTGGCATCTAAAACCTGATTTACCAAGCAACCCCTAAATTATTCTGACGCTATGTCTTGGGACTCTGAAAAGAATCTAGAACTGAATGGAAATTCAATCAGGAAAATTCTCTGAAAGTAGGAAAATAGAAAATAAAGAAGTGAAGACATGCATAAGGACGCAAATTTGAAAAGTGAGTTTACAGAAAATGCACATGTCCAGAAACAGGTAAAATTGATGGAGGCTGCATTAGATGTACTGCAGAAAAGCAGATGTAAGGTGTTGGAGACCAGCAGATCTTCAGTTGATTCCAGCATTTGCATTTGCTTTGAGCCTTTGGGCCCAGCACTTCCAAACTGTAAAACATAAAGCAGGAGTCCATCTGAAAAATAGCCTTCCAGTTCCTGGAAGTCGAAACTAGCAGCTCTTCACTGAGCCTTGGCATTTATTGTCTCACATTATTACTTCTTTTCTAAAACTTCAAGTGGCAGAGATTCTTGACCTTTCACTATTCTAGTCACTTTCTTTTCATGCTATAAGAATTTATTTATTTGTATGCTTGATTTTTTTGTAATGCAAGGGCTCAAAAAATCCCAACTCTACAGATTTTGACTGGCTGGTGCAGAATATATTGGAACAATCTTATTTTAGTGGATTTTTATTAGTACATTTCAGGTAAGATTACCCTATTTTAAATCAATGGGCGGAAAATGATACACCAAGCAAACAAAAATCCAAAAGCAGATAGAACTAGCAGGGAAGAGACTAGGTGCAGAATGATGTGTGACACACCCATAGCCAACATCGCACTGAATGGGAAAAGCTGAAAGCATTTTTCCCTAAAATCAGAAATGATACAATGACATCCACTCTCATTGCACCAATATATTTTCTCAGATATAAACTGGAGAAATTACAAAAGAAAGAAAAGAAAGAGATACAAATAGGAAAGGAAGGGCTCAAATACCCCTATTTGAGGATGCTGGTTCCATACTTAGAAGAGTGTACAAATTATAACAGAAGACAATTAAATATCCCAAGCATATTCCTAACAAAATCACCACACGAAATTTGTTAGCTTTCCTATGCACTAATAATGAACTCAGTATGAAGTCAGAAAGATAATCCCATTCTCCCAAGTAGATGTGAAAAGTATATATCCCTAGAAATAAATGTAGACAAGGTGGTAAAATACTCTACAAAGAAAATAATGAAACACTGAAGAAACTAAAGACTCTAGAAGGTGGAAAAAATTTCCACATTCACAGCAGCAGATTTTGTTTTGTTAAAATGGCCATATTACTGGAAGTGATCTACAGATCCTGTCCAGTCCCAACCTAAATACCAATGACACTCCTCCCAGAAATAGGAAAAGTCTTAAAATCCATGTGGAAATACAAAAGGCTTCAAATAATCAAAGCATTCCTCAAGAAAAAGAGCAATGCTGGAAGCATCATGATTCCTGATTCCAGAATATAAACCCAAAGTAACAAAGCGACATCATATTTGCATAAGAACAGACACATAGGCCAATAGAATAAAGAGCAAACACAGAAATGAAACACACAGATACAGCAGTCTGGTCTTTGGTAAAGATGCCAAAAATCATCGGAGAAAGTTAAAACTTCTAACAAAAGGTGCTGGGAGAACTAGATCTCCCATTTTGAAGTAGAAGATTGAAACAATGCTCATTTCTCATCAGTATAAAAATTAACTCAAAATAGATCAAAGACTTAAAAGACTTAAAACCTTCAAAGTGCTAGGAGAAAACAGAGGGGAAACAATTTAAAATTCAGGCATAGGCGGAAACGTCCTGAATTAGACTCCAGTACTTCAGGAAGTAATAGCAAAGGTAGACAAACTTGATCTTGGACTAAAAAGTTTCTAAACAGTAAAGGAAACAATCATCAAAGTGCAAGGATAACCTAGGAATGGGAGAAAGGCTGTGTCAGTCTCTCTTATGACAGATGATTAATATGCAGAACGCATGAAGAACTAACTCAACACTGGAAAAACCAGAGATACAATGGATAAATGGCAATTGAGCACAACAGTCACTTGTCCAAAGAAAAGATACAAGCAAACGACAAGAATGTGAAAAATATTTAACACGCACGTACAATTAAATGCTTGCAAGGATGTGGGGAGAAGGAATCCTTCTACACCATTAGTGGGAATGTAAATTAGTACAACCACTATGGAAGGCAGTATGGATGTTTCTCAGAAATCCCAGAATAGAGCCACCACATGATCCAGCTCTACTACTCCTCATTATATACCCAAAGGAGTTGAAGTCAACACACCATGGAGATACCTGCGTACCCTTTTTTATTGTATCACAATTTATAAAAAAAAATTGATGGAATCAGTCTCAGTTCTCACCAGTGGGTGAATAGATAAAGGAAATGTGGTGTATATATTTCTGGCATACTATTCAGCTATAAAGAATGAATTCAGTCAGGTATGGTGGTACATGCCTGTATTTCCAGTAGTCTGGGAGACTGAGGCAGGAGGATAGTAAGTTCATGGTCAACCTGGAAAGGTTAATGAGGGCCTGTCACAAAATAAAAAAATAAAAAAGAGCTGGAGATGTACCTCAGCACCAAGGCCTGGGCTAAATCCTCCATGCCACAAAAGAAGAGGAGGCAGAAAAGGAAGGGGTGAGGGAGGAAAACAGCAGGAGGGTGAGGAAGAGGAAGAGCAGGGGAGGAAGTCCTGCCATTTTCAGGAAGACACATGGACTGGAGACCATCATGCTACGCAAAATGAGCCAGACACAGAAAGATCTGTCTTCTCTCCCATGTGGACGCTCAGAAAGATGAAATCACGTGTAAGAGAAAAGATATTGCTAGCCTAGAGGAAGGGACTGAGGATGAGGGACAGGAGGTGGCCGAGGTTGGAGAGGTATGTCCAGAGTACCCTCTATAGTACCTTCTGTGCATACGTAGAAATGTCACACTGTAACCCGATATTTCATACAGTTAGTGTGCACTAGTAAAGGTCCAGAAAAATAAACTCATTCTACAAAACAGAGAGATGGCAAAACCAAACTTTCATCTTGTACATTGTTGCAAGCAATAATACCTTAATGATACCTTTACTCATGTCACCTATATGGCATTCACGCCTTGAAATACTTAGCAAGTTCTCCTAGGACACCTTAATATATCTTTAAGTGTCCCAATTGAGTATTTTTGGGTAGGTGACCAAGTTGTCTGTGGCAGATTTAAAGCTAAATTGAACACACACACACACACATTCATGGCACTATAGTAATATGTCTCTCACTCAGTACCATTGTCTTACATGTCTATTTATATGTTCTTTGACCTATTTATCTGGTTTTCAATCTGTTTGTATGGTAATTAACTTCATGAGGTTCTATAAGCTAAACAAATGAATATGATGCTGGAAAAATAAAAAGAGTGGGAAGAGGGAACTGAGCTGTGTTATGTACATGTACCAACTCCTACAAGAGATGTGATCATTATGTGCTACAGTCATGCACTAATAAAAATCAGACACTCACTCAATTCAATAACTATATGAACTGTATAGAAGCTTAAAACTTTCTCAATCCATATACATACCCTGCTCCATGATTCCTTCAAATGTTTATGAAATAGAAAAAATCAAATGTAATGAATACCTTATTATTAGTACATAAATGTTAAAACTTCTTTCTCCTTCACATACGCAAGGCTCATTTTTCCAAATGCATGTCACTGACCCTTTTTAATAAATATGACCCTCATGATCCCATTATTCATTTGGATTTTTAAAATAACCAAAAAGAACATGATTCTTCACCTTTTCAAGGTCATCCAGATGACTACTGTGAGCTGGAAAGAGCGAAAATGTCATGCAGCTCAAAATAAAACTTGGGGCTCTAAATTCAGGGCAGGTTTGCATGTTGGGGATTTTTTTCTCTTTAGTTCTGATGATTAACTAATTTTCACCAGGAAATTAAAATTAAAGAATTTCATATCTCTCAACAAAAGTTCCTAATTAAAAAATAATTCTGCCTGGATTAGCTTGTGGTTCAGTAGTCAGGTCCACACACAGGTGATGCAAACATCCCTGTGGAAGGAAGAAGTCCTGCAGCTGAGCCCCACGTTCCTGCTGCCAGCAGTGTGGCAGCCCAGGGGACCCTACAGTCAGACCCTCTTGGCATCCTTGAGAGCAAGTGTTGTTTTAACTGAGCAATTTAGGAAGTTTTTATCCCATCTTTGTTTCAAAGTACTATTCTTTGAAATTTACCTGGATGATAGGACTTTCGTTATGGAAACTGCCCTCTGAAAGTTTCCCGAAATTTGTTTTATTAGAAAAGACAATTTAAATTTAATTTGCACTCGTAAGCTTCCTCCCTTACTTCCTCTTCTCCTGAGTCCTACCGGGTACATTACCAACTCCCCTTAATCCAGCATAATGCCTCTTGCTTGGAATCCACAGTTCCATACTTGTTCTTTTCTCCTTTACTGCCAGAGCTCTGCTAATCCTGTCGTTCTCTTAACACTTTAATGACTTCCAGTGTCTTCCGTTGGAATTTAATTCCAGCTGCCATCTCCCAGGTATCCATTCAGATCTTGTCTCACTCTCCAGCTTCAGCTCTTGCCACCCTGACTCAGTTTTCCTCACACCAAATTGTTTTATCTCCACAAACTCAAGACATCTTCAGTGGCCCTCCATTCTCCACGCATCTCCCAACCTTCCTCTGCACCTGGTTAGCATCCTCTCTTCAAGACACAGCTCGGGAACCATTCCCTGAGGAAGCAAAGCAAAGCACAGCTCTAACTTCTTTTCTTCTGGTTCACATGCAATAAAGTCTTTAACAATTTTATTACTCATTTCCAGTTTGTTTTTAAAATTCCCTTTACTTGTGTCTACATTTTGTTTTTCTGTGGATCTGCTCCAATGGCTTCTACGCCTAGAAAAAACACCCAAAACAGATGAACAGATGTGTAACCCACAGCTGAGCTCCACCAAAAGACTGCTACAGGCAAG
>RJWT010051520.1:0-10698 GCA_004365215.1 Cuniculus paca
AATGTGAAGCTGTCAGTGGGTGACAAGTTCAGAACTGAGTTCCAGAACAATCGCTGTGGCCTCTGTGTGGAGATTAGGTTAGAAACAGAACAAGACTTAAATCAGAGAGAAATGGGAGATTGTTTCAGTTGTTTTGGCAAAGGATAAAGAGGTTTAGATCCAAGATCAACAAGATAGGATGGAGAGAAAAGGATGTACGGAAAAAAAATCTTGAGGCTTTGCTGGTCATTCTGACCTGGTATATATAGACCTTCCACCATTCAGATAGAAGCCTCAGTTGGAAAAGAAAATGTTCAAAATCTAAGTCTGAATGGGTTAGTTAAGCGATCCTTGCTATACACGGTTGTCTTTGGTGGCACGTGGAAAGAGCATGATGCTGTATATTGGGCCTCATTCTTTGGGGGTTACTGTGCCACCACTAAGAAAGCTGATATTTCATTTCCCTTCAGCTTTTTGTCTCTGTCTTCTATGAATTTCCCCTAGAGGAATAAGATGTAGGGTGTGATGATTGTGAGAAATAAGGGAAGGAATGCCAATACAATTCACTAAAGTAGGAAGTTCTGGAGAAAGAATGAGTCTGGGGCATGGCTACAAATCTGTTTTGGATACATGTGTTGTCTAATAATAGAGGGCAGGAATTTTGCAAGTTTGAAGTAAATAGCACCTTGGTATCTTGCCAAAGTAGTAAGTTTAAGCCTTGTTGAAGTAGTTTTGCCAAAAAGGCAATATTTATATATGTTGAAAATAATAAATAGTAGATATAGGCAGAGTTTACTACATACACAGAGGACATTCTGCCCAAATCCTTTTGGAGAAGGGAATTAATACATCTTCAGGGCAAGTCCAAGTATAATGGAAGTTTTTGTGAATTATTTTATATACAAGAGATTTTCAGTTTTCTAATAAAGCTTCATTGTTACATCAAGCAAGTTTCAGTGTAGTACAGTTTTATTCTCACTCCATATTTGGATCATTTAAAATTTTTTTATATTAGGAATCAGCCTATAATCCATAAGAAAATTAACTATGAGGCTATGTATATACAAGAATTGATAAAACAAATAAAATGTACAAGAAAGATTTTCTCCTTGGCCTTCACACATTTAAATTCAGATTCCTTGGTATCTGTCCTCTAGGGAGAAAATAACAAAGGTTTAGGCAGGGCACAGGCCATATAAATCCAATTTTAATTCATTAGTCAACATTTTTGAACCTTCCTAAGAGGAAGCACAATGTGCTAAGTTCTGGGGATACAAAATAAGGGAGCTGCGTGAGGTATGAATTTTACAAGGCAATGTGCCTGACTGGAAGAATGTGGGAAAAAGGAGAAGGCCAATATGCTCTGAACCAGTTTGTCAAAGGATCAGTTACTGAATGGCTAATTCACCAAAAGCTAATTTATCAGAGGATCAGTTAACTAAGTGTATATAATTGTGTACTTTACTATATTTACATGTTTAATGAAGATTTATTTTAAGGAACTTTTTTAAATGTAGCAAATGAATATGAATAAATTTTTTCTTATGACTAGTGACCACTAATCCTAATATGTCAGCTTTCTTGAATTAAGAAATGCCTAGTGGATTCATAGAGATCCTTGGGTACTATATATGGTCCCTTACTTGTTCCTATCCTTTACAGTTCTCCCGCTCTGTATCTAGCCCCCATGAATCAAAGTGCTTTGCTCTGCCATGCCCTTCTGCCAAGATGTTCTTGCCTTGGAGCCAAGTGATTATGGATGGAATCTCCCCAAACTGTAAGATAAATTAAAGAAGATAAGATAAATTTCCACTTTTATATTGTGAATGTCAGGTATTGGGTCCAACAATAGGAAAGCAGACTAATACATGAATGTTTTAAAACAATGTTTAAGAATACATTTTATCATAAAGTATGCTCTCCTTATGAATATATTCTTCTTAGCAGTATTTTAAGATTGTTTTTTTTAAAGCTAACTTTCCTAGTAGGCTCAGTCTCTTTATAAATATATTCTGATTAATTTATTCATAGATATGTCTTTCTTGAATGTGTATAAATATGTTCTTTTAATAGCTATTATAAAAATTGGCATTTCATTTGGGAGCCTTTCAGGTTATGCTGATTTTTTCAAATCCATTTTTAGAGTCATTTTCTGTTTCACTAACATTTTGGCATCATTGATTCTCACACAATTTCATATTATGACCTGTTGATGGATTTATCATTTTTACATCAAGCAAGTTTCAGTATAGTACAGTTTTATTCTCACTCCATATTTGGATCATTTAAAAATTTTTTATATTAGGAATCAGCCTATAATCCATAAGAAAATTAACTATGAGGCTATGTATATACAAAAATTGATAAAACAAATAAAAGTACAAGAAAGATTTTCTTCTTGGCCTTCACACATTTAAATTCAGATTCCTTGGTATCTGTCCTCTAGGGAGAAAATAACTTAAGGTTTAGTTTGGGAGCCTTTCAGGTTATGCTGATCTTGATGGATTTATCGAGAGGTCATAATGTGAACCAAAAATCTGTTTCTTTTAGCTATTTACAAAGGTGATAGTAGTTGATCTTGAATAGAAATTTTTAACAGCTTTTTGAAGATTCAGTGAAATAACAGTTTTTATTTAGTTCCTATGACAACATTTTACTTAATGCTTAATTTGTCTCTGCTTTGGGTTGTGTTGTTGCAACAGGAGGAAACTAGGTGAGAACGGTGGGACTCTGCTGGGGGAATTTGAGGGGGAAATGAGCAAAATGGCTTGCTGATTTAGAGAGCAGCATTAAAGAGGGGACTAAGAGACAGAAAGAGCAGGAGAGAATGGTCAAAGTATGACTTGAGGGGGACCAGATGACACAGAGAGGAGGGGACTGGACTCACAAGGTATTTGGGGCATAGAGAAGGAAAGGTAGGGGAGTAGAGAGCTGAAGAGACAATGGTTATGTGACGAAAAGATGGAGGCAGGATCTAGCATCCCTAAATGTGAACCCCCATGACCTAATTGGTCCCTGTAATTTGTGTACCAATTTGGTGTGTATTACGATAGACCTATGTAGGGTTATAATTTTCACACACAATTTTTGGCCCAAATTTAATATGAGTTCGTCACAATGATTGGCAAATGGAGTTTTAGAAAACTGGCTTCAAGCAAATTGGCTATCACTGTGACATGAACATTCAGTGAATCCATGGCAGATATATGATTTATAAGCATCAAGGTGATT
Organism: Cuniculus paca; assembly: GCA_004365215.1. Lineage (NCBI taxonomy): Eukaryota > Metazoa > Chordata > Mammalia > Rodentia > Cuniculidae > Cuniculus > Cuniculus paca. The sequence continues at coordinate 3,211 of RJWT010051520.1, forward strand.
TAGAAGCCAGCTATTTTGGAGGGTGTCATCACTTTATGTAAGTGGCAATGATTAAGGTTCCTTGACAGGCTGAATTGAATCTTGGATGAACAAACAATCAAGAAGAGGAAGAGTATTTGGGCAGAATATAAGAGAATCAGAGATACTAAGTAAAGTTAGAGTCCAGGGGGATGGTAGGCACTTAGCAGGTTAGATAGACAAGGGCCAGAGAAAAAGTATCTCTGTTTTCTGAAGTTAACTGGAACATTAAAAGAATTTGAGCAAGTGCAATGATTGGATTTGTACTTTAGCAAGATTGCTCCTGTTAGTGAGGTTGGTTGTTAGAAAGGTTTACAAAGAGAGGCAAAGAGACTGATTCTGAAGCTATTCTAATATTTCAAGTATTGGATAAAGAAGGGCCAAAAAAGAAGAGGCAGAGGAGATAACTATTTAGATCTGGTCATCATTTGTATGCAGAACTAACCCAGAACACTGAGTTTTAGGTAGTGAGAGAATAAAAAAAGTTAGCTTGGGTACTAGAACATAAAAAGGGCAGGAAAACAAGTTTGCAAAGGGTTCTGACCCTGTCAGAGAAGTGAGAGGGCACCTTGTGGGTGTAGGAAAGAGAAGTAGGGAAGATCTGAATTAAAAGTGAACATTTGCATTTATCTGAATTTATTTGGTTGAGAGCTTTCCAGGAATTTATACTGCATAATTTATATTTATGCCTAATTTATATTTAGGCCCAGTGAATCCTGAGATGCTCAAGAGTTAGACAGGCCACATTCATCTTTGAAAGGCTCAGTTTCTCACATTTATTAGGCTCATCAAATACGTTTTCACATGGACTGGAAATAAGTACAGTAAGCATAGGTTGAGAGGTAGCCAGCATACAAAGGCTGAGTGGTCAATTAAAGCCAAAGAAATCAGGAAACTATGGCTTGAACTAGCTCCTAGATTTCCTCCTCTCTTCAATGTCCACTGGACACTATCACTAGGTTTAGTATCTTCTCAGAAAAAACTCAGATTTTCCAGGGGTCAAGAGCTCTCATTCCCAGACTTTAAGGGACTTTTGTTGCATCTCCTGAGACGAAGCTGTGGATTGCTGAATGCCTTCTGAGTTGGAATGAGCAGAGCAGAGTTGCTCTGGGTTTGTGGCTCAGGAGACCCCCATGGCAGAGCAGGCATGGCATCGATAGACAGATGTTTTTCTGCCTTCTGTCCTCCAAAGCCTTCCATATTTTTGAGATGAGCTTGTTTATATGTACATCCTCATCTTATGTTAGTTCCAGATTTCATGGAGCCAGTAGGTATATGTTTTATGGTTCAATTATACAAGTTTAATTATTACTTTCTTTTCAGCCTCTGCATATGTGCATTCCTTGGTACCAATGTTTTTGAATTTGAGAAGAAATGACAGTATCCTTAATATAGTCATTAGCATGAGGGCTTTTGTCCATGAATTTAATGTTATTATTGCCAAATTATGAATTCATAGGAACCCTGAGGAAACCTTGTCATTTTATGACTCATGTTTTATGAATAAAACAGTAAAGGTGGGAGCAAAATTAAGAAAACATAGCAGGAGTTATTTTTTTCAGTCCTGCCTTTGGCTGATCATATCACACATTTTTCTCAACAATATCCCTAATGTGTTAATTCTTATTTATTCTTACCTACCCATTAGCATGTGACATTTCATAATGTTAGTGAAAATATAGAAAGAAAAATAAAACTATGTAAATTGCTCAGATATGTTAAGGACCTCTCTAACCCAAAGAGCCTTTTGGAAGTATTTCCTTTATGCTGATCACTTTACTTGGCTTCAGTGCAATAATGGCAGAGATAAATCATGGAAAGTAACTAGAAGAATCACATATACACAGAAATAAAAAGGTAATAAAACAGCTCAGGGGTTATGGAATAAAATCTGATTAGCAATTAGGAAGCATTTAGAATTGAATGAATGTGGAAAATACTATAAAGCATCCAGTGGACACAATGAAGACAATTAATAGAAACATGTAACTTTAAATAGTTAGAGAAAAAAAAGTCTGAAAATTAATACACTAGGCATCCACTTTAGGAAGCTGTAAAGAAGTTAACAGAATTTTCTAAAGGAAAGTAGAAGGAAGGAAATAATAAGCATGAGCAGTAATAAATGGAGGATAACTAATTAAAGGACCAATGAACTCTAAGGTTCATTTTTTTAAAAGACTAGAGAAATAAGTAAATCTTTGCCAAAACTGATAGTAAAGATAATAGAGAAGACTTAAAAATCTGGAATTAAAACCATAATTACAACATGCAATAGAAAGAGAATACTTAAAACAACTTTATAATGAGATATTTAGAAACTTAGAAGTATGTAATTTACTGAAATACAGAGTAAACTTTTACAAACATATAACTTACTGAAACTGATAACTAGAAATAACTAGAAATTGATATAATCCTAAATCATAAAAATAAATAAAAATATCGCCATAATGGAAACACTGAGCTCTTACTATTTATAACTGAAGTCTATATTATATAGACAATTCCAGGGCATAGAAATGATGGAATCCAATCTAACCTATTTATGAGTTTGGCAAAAGTTTTAAAATTAATTTTATTGGTACATTTTAGATATACATAATGATAACATTCATCATAAGGAATTTGTGCCTTCTTTTTTCCCCCTAGCACTGAGGATCAAACTCATGACCTAGAGCTTGCTAGGCAGGCACTTATGCCACTGAGCTAAATCCCCAGCCCTTATCTTTTTGAGACAAGTTCTCATTATACCATTCAGGCTGGCTTTGAGCTCACTTTGTAGCCCAGGCTGGTCTCGAGCTTGCAGTGATCCTCCTCCCTCAGCCTCCTGAGTGCTGGGATTACAGGTGTGTACCGCCAGACCCAGCTTGCACTTTAAACTTTACCAAGTAATACAACTATTTTCCACATCAGCCACGAATGTAATTCCCATTGCTCTATAGACTTGTATACTGTATGCAAGTTTTTTTCTTCAATCTAGCACATACCATGACTTTAATTCTAATCTCAGGTTCGTAATGATATTGAGCTTATTTTCTTAGTCCTTTTTTGTGATGTGACTGTTTAAATATTTGCCAATTTTCCTGCTGTATTGTTTCTTTTTCTTACAGATTTGTAGGAATTATACATATGTATCGATCAATATAAACCTTTGTTCCATAAATAAAGCCTGTTGACAGTGATTTGTTTTTAGTCAATATGTAAAATCACTTCCAGTTTGTGGCTTGTATTTTCACTTCATAATGTCTTTTGATGAATATATTCCCTAATTTTAATGTATAAACATAACCCATTTTTGAACATTTTGAAATTTCATACTACTCCAACCTCAAAAGAATTTTCTTTTATTTAGTTTCATAAATATTTCTAGCTTTTACCTTTCACAATTAAATCTCTAATATTGGGAATTGACTTTTGTATTAGATGTGAAGTAGATATCCAATTTTTTAAAAACAGATAATCAATTGCCCTAGTGCCATTTATTGGATAATTTAGCCTCTCCTCATTGACTAAAAGCATCCATGTATTATACATAATATTTCCATAGATGCATGGATATTTTTCTGGATCTCTGTTCTGGTCTACTGAACCCTTGTGCTTACCCCAGACAAATACCACAACTGACTCTACGCAGTTTTGCATTGTAATAAATCTTGACATGTGATAGGAAAAATCACCTGTGTTATTCTTTTTAATCGAGTGTAATTGCTATTCATTGCTATTTGTACTTTATCTAAATTTTAGAACAAGTTTGTCAAGTTACATTGACTGCACTTCCAAAACCCTTAGAAACTTCATTGGAATTTTATATAATTCATTTGTAGTAAGTTTACATCTTTACACCACCAACTTTCTCTGAATGAATAAAATTAATTTCTACTTGATTCCAGTCCTCTCTCTGAAGGGAAGAAAAACAATTTTTTTCTTAACCCAAGTAAATATTTAGTTGGGACAGATTCCTATAGCAAAAAACAGACTAGCAAGAGAAAAACAACCAAGATTATTAGCACATAACTGTGCACATCAGAAGGGACAAAAATAATTTGCAAAGCAGTGGCTGAGAAGTCTGTCTTTAAAGCATTTTAACAAAGAGCAATAAATTTTGGAAAAGTGACAAGACAAAGGAGAGAGCAGGTCCAGGCTTTCCAAGGCAGGAAAACTGTGGGAAGAAACTAATGGCATAAAGTCTGCTGCAGATGCTTCTGCTGCCTTCCAGTGCCAATTCTGAGCTGATACAGACTGACTCCAGTAAAGGATTTACCCTGTGTCCTTAGGAGGGGAAAAGGGTGGAGAGACAGAAAGATCTTTTGTTTTAGTAATTTCTCCACTGCCGTTAGACACATGGAGGAAAAAGGCAGACTCCCCTTGCATTTAAATTGACTTCGGCTCAACACTCTTTAGTATTTTCATAAGAAATAGCTTTTTTAAATTAATACCCTCTTTAAAAAGTTCATCATTTCTCCAAAGACAACTTCACATAGTTTATTGATTTATTTTCTTTATTTTGATGTTTAAATACACTTTCTTGTTTTGTTGGTTCATGGAAAGACAGTTGACTATTAAATATCCATTTTTGTTCTGACATCGATGCTCAATTTTATTAATAGTTTATTTGTAGATTCTTTTGTATTTTCTTCATAATTATAACATTGGTGAATAATATATTTGTCTTCTTTTTATCAGTAAATGTAACATTTATTTATTTTACTTCCCTTATTACACTAATTAGTAAATCGAAAATAAAACAGATAATAGCGAACTTTTCTGGATTGTTTCTGTTCATATAGTGAATTCTTACAGCACCATTAAGTGTCAATTTTGCTATAGATAATGCCTCTATATCCTTTAATACATTGAGAATTTTTTATCTATTTCTAATTTTATCTGATATCTCATGAATAATATTCATCTTTATCAAACACATTTCTCTGTATTAGTTATAGTAACATGTGATTATTTTATCATTTACATAAAACATTTCATTAATAGGGAACCAAATGGTAATCAACAGTACATTCTTAGGATAGCCTTAACTTGATCGTGATATATTTTCATTTTTATGTATTATTAGATTTTGTGAGCTAACTTTTTTCCAAACTTTCATTTATGTTTATGAATAAGCTAGGCCTATAATTTTTTGTGTGTTTCTCTGATTTGTTTTTGGTACCAAAATTTGCCATACTCATAAATAGGTTGGTTAGATTACTGCACAGCAAAATAGATTACTGCACAGCAAAAGAAAACACCAACAAAGTGAAAAGACAACCCATAAAATGGAAAAAAAAATTGCTAGCTATTCCTCTAACAAACAGTCCAAATGCCCATCAACCAATAAATGGATAAAGAAACTGTGGCTTTTTATACAATAGAGTACTACTCTGCCATAAAGAAAGATAAAATTGAGACATTTCTAAGTAAATGTATGCACCTGGAGACCATAGTCTTAAGTGAAATAAACTAGACACACATGTTCAAATATCACATGGTTTCTCTGGTGTGAGAAACAAAAAGTGTAAATAAGGACCAAAATGTATAATAAATATTGTGAAATAGGAAGAAAATGTTCAAATGGGAAGAGAGAGGAACTAGGAAGAGGGGAAGTGAAAAAGAAAGGAAGAATAAAAAAGAGAACAGAAGGGGAAAATGGAAGCAAAGCTTTTGTAAGTAATGAGAGGAGGAGGCATTGAAGGGAGGGGAAGGGAATGCATGGACTTTTGAACCAACCATTCTCATTTTATAATCCTAAGAGGTGCTTGTACACATGTCCAAGGAAACATGAACAAGAAGTATTAGAACAACATTGCTGACAATGATGACAGAAGTGAATGTAATGTAAATATCCATTATCAGGATGAATAGTCATGATATATTCATACCATGGAATATTACACAGTAGAGAATAAACTTTAATTATTGACATCAGCATTGATTAAAAAAAGTGATGCTATGATTGGTGATAAAATAGGTTGAAAGACAATGCACATGGCATGATTCCATTTATATAAAGCCCCCAAAGACTCAGAAGTAAACGTATTGCTTAGGACTCAAACGTCATTAAGTCATGAAGAAAAGCAAGGGAATGGTGAACACAGAAGCCAGAATAATGATTATCACTGACTGTGGGGTACGATAGGAATTAGGATGCTATTAGGGATGTATTCCCCAGGGCTTCAAAAATTCTAACTGCTTCATTTTTAATAACGAGCACACAGATGTTCATGATATCATTCTTTGTATGTTGATACATGTGATAAATATTCCTTTGTATCAGTTCAATGTTTAATAAAACAAACTGAAGAATATTTGATAAACAGATTGCAAGGTTCTTAGCTCAACAACTTCTCTTTTTCTGATCTAAATAAGCAATTTTGGTGTCGTTTTATTTTGCACCTGCAATTTAGGGATTAAACTAAGCTCACTTAACAAGAAAGTTCGTTTAGAGAAGAAAACAATATTCTTTCATATTGTTGGTCTTTTGGAACAGAGGATGAGGATACAAACTAGTGTTTTGCGCATAGCAGATGATCAGACAAAGGGCTGGCTTACAATGAAAATGATGAAAAAGAAAGTAGAATTGGCTTCAACTTCTTCTGAGGAATAGAAGACTTGGTTCAGAATTTTCAGAGAACGTTTTCTTCCACTTAGTTGCTGTGACTGCCCATAGGCTGGTTTCTTGGGGATCTACTGTTGCGGGGATTCCAGAAAACCCAATATTCTGACAGTTTGGCTCAGGGAACAGGAAGCGGCGGTGTGGAGTGGGATGTGAATTTTTGGTTACCTGGCCTCTGGAATAGCAGCAGGAACCCAGCTAGAGAAACCGGGTTCGCACAGAGCTGGCGTTTATAGGAGGAACCGAGACTGAGCAATTACGAACAATTTGGGGCAGTGCTGCCAGCAGTCTAATTTATTTCTAAGTAATCAACTTGAAGATGTTAATTCTCTTGATTCATTATCGGCCACCATCATCTCCATTATAACCACGCTCACTGCCACCAAGAGCATCTTGAACGGAACAACAGTTTCGGCTTAAAGCCAATTTTAAAACTGAGTCGTACCTCCCACGAGTTTGTAAACTAGGTAATAAAGATGGAGACACGGTGAAGAAAGGGGCATAGACATGCAATGAATGACACTAAACTAAGGATACTGGCTTGGTGAGAGATTTTATTGCTTGTATTTGTTGACTGTTTTTCTTTTGCTTCTGTTAACTTTACAGGCCAAAGCTATGCAGACTGATTTCCTAAGCTTTCCTACCTTTGTTCCATAAATAAAGCCTGTTGACAGTGATTTATTTTTAGTCAATATTTTAATTATTTTAAATCCCATAGTTCCTGAAAACATCTTTGAAAACAGAAAAATTAAGACAGTAATTTAAGTGTCACAGAATTGTATTGATGCAGAACACTAAGCTTAGTTTGGGTGCCTTTGAATTGCACAAATATTGCCAATGCGTCAATCATATATTCATTA
>RJWT010051521.1:0-10691 GCA_004365215.1 Cuniculus paca
GCAGGTTTCCACTCAGTCCATATGAGCATCACAATGTGGTGGGGCAAAGAGCTCTCACTGACTCAGGTTATTTAGCATCATTTGCTACCTGTCAAAAACTATTTCCTAGCTGAGTGCAGTGGTGCAGGCCTATAGTACCAGCTACTCAGGAGGCTGAGACAGGAAGATTAGAAGTTCGAGGCCAGCCTAGGCAACTTATTTATTTTGAGATGCTGTCTCAAAATAAAAAGTGCTGGAGATGTAGCTCCCTGGGAGCAATCTCCCTGAAGAAGGCGGGGGAAAGCTATCTGTCATAGAGAAGGAAGTCTGTTAAGTTTGGAGTACTATTTAATCTCTTAGGAAAGCTCAAGAGTAGGAGCTGTGCCTGGGAAGCACCTGCCTGAGCTTCATTTGAGGGTTCAGCCACATCCTCTTTGAGTATTCAGACATAGGTCATTTGTACTTTGTTGTGTGTGTTATGAATAAAGCTTTGGTCTACAGCCGTACCACCCTGAACACGCCCAATCTCGTCTGAATAAAGCTTTGCCACCCTCTGACTGACAAAGCTACCTACATTCCGATTGAACCTAGGGCCTTCACACCAAGATACATCACCAGCATGCTTTTTTATTATTTTTTTAATAATTATTAAAACTTTTAATCATTTTTATTTTGATTATTTTATTTTATTTTGATTATTTTTATTTTGATACAGGGTCTTACTAAGATGCTAAGCTGCCCAGAATAGACTTAAACTTTTGTTTCTCTTGTTTTAGCCTCACAGAGTAAGAATTATAGGCTCGTGCCTCAATACCCCACTCATCCAGTGTTTCTTGAATTTCTGTATGGTCAGGCTGTTCTGATACAAAGACCAGGACAGTCACCTCCCAGGGCTCCCCATCAAGCAGGCACCCATCTGACTGAGGGTGGGGGGACTGACAGGGCCCTTAGGGCACCTAATGATATGCTTTTACAAACAGAGAAAAGAACCAAAGAGTGAAGCCAGCTCCTCCAGCCCGGCAACACCCATCAAGATCCCTGACTGCCCCGTCCCAGCCTCACTGCTAGAGGAGCTGCTAAGACCTCCACCCACCGTCAGCAAGGAGCCTCTTAAGAACCTAAACAGCTGTCTGCAGCAGCTCAAGTATGCTGTGCCCTGCTGCATTAGCTATAAAGTTGTGTGGTGGGTTGACTTGGAAGAGTTGCTCCTGATGGGAAGGCAGCAATGCTAGTACAAGTGATCAGGAAGTAGGGGCTTCTCATGGGCAGGGCCTTTGCTCCATGTCATAAGGTGATGATTTCCAGGAGTGAGTTACCTCGATGCGCCCTCAGAAAGTGAAGCCCTGACGCTTTGCACCCATCAGCTATCAGACAGGAAAGGCCAATGTCATGGTCGCGTGGGGCCCCTGGGGCAGGCAACCTTGTGAGTGGAAGTTATATGTGACACTGGCTTCAGTTAGCAACTGTCACAGTGACTTGGTTGGCATCAGGCCATCAGGTCTGTCATTTGCATGATTCCAGATGTCTGCTTGAAGCTGAAGCACAGGGTGGAGGGTGGACCAAGAACCCCGACCTCCAACCTCACTCGGCTGGTTCTGCTGGCCCTGGTTAAGGGTTCCATGGGCTCTGAGGTACCACCTATGCTAGAGAGCAAGGTGCCATCAGCTCAAGCTTGTCAGAGGAGGCTGTGGACGAAGGCTTATGTCTGGCCCTTGTGTGATCTGGGTCTCTTCCCTTGCCTTTTCCTTCTCCCCAGGCAGGAGATGGACAGCCTGCAGCGGCAGATGGAGGAGCACACCATCACTGTGCATGAGTCCCTATCATCCTGGACCCAGGTGGAAACCCCCCCAGGAGAGCACGCTCACCCCCGGGGAGATACCCAGCAGCAGGGTCATGGCAGGGCACCCAGAGAAGGCCTGGAGCAGTGACCACCAGCACCACCAAGGGCGGTGTGCAGCTGTGTGAAGGAATGTGCCATTTCCAATATTATTTATTTGATTGTATGCTCTGCGTTTTCCTGAGGGACAAAATTTTAAGTTTTGCTTTTGCCTTTAACAAGGAGTGAAATAACAAAATAAGAGAGCCAAGGATTACAGAAATAGTCATTGGGAACCACAGCTAGCTTTTCTTATAAAGTGACCAAATCTTAGAAGCCCCTGAAGTTTAGAGCTCAGGAAGGAGTTTCTGGATGTCCATCTGGCGAGTTTTGTGTAGGAGGAGCTGTTGATGAGCATGGGTGACAGTCGTGCCCCAGCTGTTTCCTGGTGGAGGCTTTTCAGAATGGGGTGTGGGAGCAGCAATGCCAGGCAGCTGAACAGCTCTTCTCCCTGCAGAAATGTTTGATTGCACCTTTGGCTTTTTAGTTTTCTCTTTTTTTTCCAATAGCCATCCCACCATAAGATGTATATATAAGCACTGAAAATCATAATCTTGTAAAAGTATATGCATATATTATTTAAGAAAGACCTGATTATCTTTTTGTTGATGGCCATTTGAAAATTTGCTGTTGGGAAATAATGTACATGTAGGGTTTAAGGTTGTTAGTCAAAAAACTATATTTTAAGAAGTATATTTTATTTACTATACCTTCTAAAGCCAAAAATTCTTGCACAGAAAAGATTCTTTGAGCTGGGTGTGATGGCACACGCCTGTAATCCCAGCACATGGGAGGCTGAGGCAAGAGAATCACCTCAAGTTTGAGGCCAGCCTGGGCTACATACAGAGATCCTGTCTCAAAAAAAACCATACATATATATTCTTCGTTATTTTATTTTCACTTTTTTCTGGAGGTCTTTTCTTCCTGCCCAGTTCATGAGGTTGGCCTGTCAGGTGTGGTTCACCTTGGCTAATTGCTGAGCAGGTGAAATGTGAACACTAAGGTCCCCACACTGACCTGTCATGTGGGCACAGGATATGGGAGAAAGCAGGGGAGGAGAGCCTGACCCTCATGTGGGCTGTAGGCCTCCTGTGACAGTGTTCACCACGGCTTGTAACATGGATACCTGCGTCCACTGGAGTCAGCTGTGACATCTGGAAGAAATTTGCAGGTGCCACAGGCAAGGTCGCCACAGTCTTCTCAGAGTGGGGGCTTAGAGTGTGATGCCTTGTTTAAGATTCTCAGGAAGCATGACAGTTTCCCACATAAGGTCCTAATGCAGCAGATTCTGGCTGGGAAAGACAAGGTCTTTAAAGCCCCATCCCCCACCCCCAGTTTACTAAGAAAATCTAAAACAGTACTTACTGTTGCAAGTTAGAAAGAAGAGTGGGAGGGAGGTCCAGTGCCCTCTGAAATGAGGTTCTGGAGTTACTACTGATCAGTCCCAGTGTGCTGTCAGTAGAGTACATTGCTTGTATCTATTTTGTGGAGAAAACAGCAAGGAATTTATAAGCTGTTTGTGTTCTTTTGTAATATACTGTTAGAAGGTTAATTGATATGGTTAAAGTAGCATTAACCACAAAGATGTTTGGTGTTTTTAAAAAAATTCCCTAGCAAGTATTGTAATTTCTTAAATGTATATATCATTTGTACAGGGTTAATCTTGAAATAACACTTGAAAACTTCATTATAAATATATCCTACTTTTTATCTAAGTTGGACATTGTTTTTGACTAAATTGTTCTTGTACCATTAGAAAAGAGAAATGGTAATTCTCCTTATTTATTTTGGTTATATTTTGTTTTAGTCCTACACCAGAAAGTAGCCTGTCCTCTGGGCACATTCTGTGGCAGAGCTGCCTTCTCCCGAGTCGCCATGCTTTCCTCTGAGGAAAGAGCAGGCTATCTTGACTCCTCCATTTAGGAAGAGCAGCCCCTCTCTTCTGTACCCCTTCATCCCTTGCACCTGGCTCCAACCCCATTGCCTGGCACTCTTGGTTCCAAGGGCCTGGCTGTCCTGGCCCCATCCCCTGTCCATCTCTCTGTGTTGGTTTTGCACACATCTGTAGTGCTGGACCTAAGGTCCTGTGCTCAAGCTGGCACTGCCGATCTGCTTCCTTGCGAAGTCACCTTGGAGAGATGTTAGGTTTGTAAATGGTCAGCTTTTGATTGCTGAGGGTTTTTTCTTATCTCCAGGGGACTGTACTGCACTTCTGCCTCCCAGAGCTAGATTCTTCAGTGACTCCAGTGATTGTGCTTATGGGCAGAAGTGGGAGTTTTGAGGTTCACTTGTGGGAGACTAGTCAGGCCTGGAGTAGTACTGCATGAGACAGCTTTCCACTGCAGTGTGTATGTGCATGTGACTCAGGCACACACTGTGTCGTCTTTTGTTGCAGGGAGTGTTGGCTTAAGCACTTATGGTGTTATTACATGTTTTTCTTATGTTCAAAAAAATTTATTTCAATGTGGTTTCCATCAGGTTTTTTTTCATGGCATATGTTAGGTCAGTGGCATGGATCTCACAGATTTATACACCTTTGCTCTACTCATTCGAAGAACTAACCAGCAGTATTTTCAGTAGTATATGAAACTGCTCAGGCCTGGGTCCAAGGGACAGGAGTGACCTTCTAAGAAGACAGCATAGTACACCACATCAGGAAGCTTGGATTAAACTCTTTCTCAGTTTAAACACCCTTTCCTTGGTACAGGGAGACTACAAACGCCATGAGCCTGCAGAATAACCATGACCTATATTATTCCTATTTCCACAAAGTTTTTTAACAAAAATTTAGGCGTTGTGTAAAGATTCTGGGAGTGAAAGGGAGCTGCATATTTGAAAGGGAACTGTCATGGGGCATTCCTTTCAAAGACCCCTGATGTAAATAACTCTGTGGTGTGAGTCTCACTCTATTTCAGTGTATGGCTTTGGGTAGGATGCTTGAGGGCTGTCTTCAAGTGTCTCAAAAATTCAGTGGTTTTGAGTTATCCATTTCTGTTAAAAATTCCTCACAAAATAGAGTTGATCAGACTGGTACAGTTCTGGGAAAGGGTGTCACCATGTGTAACAGTTTGTACCTCTAAGAAGCATGTTGATTTTTTATGAATATAAATGTGCTTGGGAATTCCTTAAATTTTGTGCAATAAACTATTTTTGGTAAAGGTTTTCATATTTCATTGGGGGGGCTTCATTTAATAGTGACACTGTCATACTTTGGAGTGCCCTTTTTAGCTCATGTGGTTGCACACTCGTCCGAGTATATGTTTTAACAGAGAATTCCACTCTGCCAGAATCTGAGGTGGGATGAAATCTAGCTCCTTGTTGCTTCAGACCAGGCAAGAGCAGCAGGTTGCAGGCTTCTCCCTCACTGAACTGTATTCACCATTGCAATAGGCCAGGAGCCCAAAGGAGAGGGTCCTGAGGGGCAGGGGTGCGCTGAGCCCGATACTCTCCTTCACTCCATCTCAGTGCTGTGCCTGCTGGCTCCTCTTGTCTTTGTCATCCATCCTTTATTTTTGATTAAAAAAAAAAAGCCAGTTGTAGTTTTCAGCTAAATGCTACTATTAATAACCTACACATTTTTACAAAGTCAAAAAAGAAGAAAATAAGTCTCAGAACCTGGCTTTGGCCCCATTTCTTCCCCCTGTACTTCCACTGTATTGGCTTTGGTAGGAGGGTCAGGCAATGAGGATCCTCTACAATCTAAGTGAAAATCCCCTAACCACCTTTTTTTGTGGCCTTAACCTCTTGAAGTATGGGAGATGCAATACTTTTTGTCTGCAATAACCATTAAGGACTTGTATGTGTCTGAACTTTTTGCTTTTGTCTATAAAGTTACTAAGCTGCAGGCACTGAACTAGTAGGCAGATCTATTTTTAGGCTGTGTGTACATTGTGCAGTAGATGCTCCATGTGCCATCCACCTACAGGTTGCACAGTGGCCATTTCGGGAATGACTGGCAGATTGTGGTAGCCACTTCCTGCCACAGAGTGGTAGCAGCACTGTCAGGGAGCCCTCCTCTTGCAATCCCAGGAAGCAGATGACGGGGGAAACTGTAAAATGGGATTATTTACACCTCTGCCATCCAGTTTGCCGGGTAAACATAGTTGCTAGAAGGGTCCCCAAGCCTTTCCTAGATGAGAAGGATTCTTAGCATAGCAATCAGTGGCTCCTAAAAGCAGAAGCATTTATTGGGATTCTACCTGCCATTATGCATGTTTTCACTCAGCAGTGACTGTTGCAGATTCTGATAAGAAGTGTACTTTGACAAAGGTCTTTTTCCTGGAAGCAGTGGGCACTATTAAATTGTATTGCCAAGCTGTCTCCGCCATTCTTTTCAATACTCTTTTATCTTCCTGTTGTGTGTGTGGTGTGTGTGTGGGGGGTGTGATTATCATCTCAATCCCTACATCCCCTAGGATGGGTGGGCTCAAGCCTGGCCCCACTACACACTGGCCATATGCGATTCTGGGCAGCGGGGAGGGGGCTGACACCTGAAGGCAGAGCTCCCAGCAGCTCCAAGTTGGGCAGTTTTACAGGTGCTTTGGGATGCGCAGCTGCTCAGCCCTGTTTCATCCAGGAATCTGCAAGGATGTTTGTTTTGCACAGAACTGTCATGTCTGAATACTCTGAAGTGTGCAGATCTGCTGAGAGGCAGTCCCAGCTCACAGCCTCACAGGAAGCTTCTCTTGTGTGCTAAATACTTCTGAACATCAAACGTGCACTTTCAGAGTTTCAATTGAATTCAGCAGAAGCAACAGAAACTTGGTCAGAGACCTCTAATTGCTAATTTGTATCATGAAATACCTGTAAGTTTGCTATTTTATAAATGTTTTCTTACATTATAATTGTGACCCAACACCAATTTAAATTCATGCTCAAACCATGAGGAGTAAAGCTTACTGTGGATAATCTGCAGCACATCCATCTGTAGATTTACTGACTCTTCTCTGGTGCTCAGTTGTTGGTTTAACTTTTTTTAAACTAGGGATATTACAGTTTTTAGTTTATTTTCCATTGAAAAAGTTAAAATACAAATCTTGCATGTATCTGACGGTTTTGACCTGTATATGTAATTGAATTACCACCCACTACCTTTGTGATACAAAGGCCTCCAGTGGTCCCCAGAGTCCTCCATGCACTTTGCTGTCCATCTATGATCACCCCAGGCCTCCTGGTTGTTTCTGTAGCTCTGCATGAAGGTCTGGGTGGCAGCCAAAGTATGGGAGGGTTAAAGTCACCTCCACTCCTCAGGGAAACCTTCCAGGCCCTCAAGGATAGGGCATGAGAAAATAAAAAGTAACTCAGACTAAGAAACAGCAAACAATATTTCTCAAGTGTGTATGGCTACTGGACAGGTTTTTTTTTACTCCTCGAAAAACTTTGTTCTCTAGTTTTGGTAGGTGGCATGCCTATAAGCTTAGCTACTGGGGAGGATGAGGTAGAATAGAGTTGGAAACCAGCCTGAGCATTCAGTAAGACCCTGTCTGAAAATCAGCAGGGGTGTGGTGGTGTGCACACAGAATTCTAGCACTCAAAAAGGTGACACAGGAGGACCAAAAGATCTAATCCACCTGGGTGTCAGAGTCTGATCAGACCCTCAATAGCTATGGGGGTAACAGGGAATAAAGACAAGACAATATTCAAGGTACAAGGGTCAGGGATTTAGCCCAGTGGCCTAAGTGCCTGCTTGGCAAACTCGAGCTTGTGAGTTCGATCCTGGTGCCACAAAAAAAAAAAAAAAAAATTCAAGGTACAAGGGGACCAATACCTGCCTCTGTGTGGTTGACCTACTTTTATTAATAAGCGAAAATTACAGGGGAAGGCGTAGTGTACTTTTCATGGAATAGCTACTGCAGTAAATGGGAACCATTTTACTGGAAAACAAGTCCCTCTCCGTATCAATATGCCTGCATTCTTTGGGTTGTCCTCAGCAGATATTATCTTGCCTTACAAATGCTGTGGTTACAGTGCTTTCTCTGCACAGACAGGAAGCATGGGCCTTCCCCATACTTCTCAGTTCCTAAAGCAGGTCACACCAGAGCCACTGGACTCTTCACGTTGCCTGGTCCCGAGCATAGTAAAATATTATTTCAAAAACAAAATACAGGGGCTGGGAATATAGCTCAGTGGCACAGCGCGGGCGTGGCAAGTGCAAGGTCCTGAGTTCGGTCCCCAGTGCCAAAAACAAAACAATAAAAAAGGAACTGGGGCTGCAGCTCGGTGCGAGTGCTCGCCTAGCATGCCTGAGGCCCTGGGTTTGATCTCCAGGGCAGCACAGCTGCCCCTAAATCCCCACCCCCACTCCCACCGAACCACGGGCCGGTTTGTTCTGAAAGTCCCACATCTTGCCTTAAGGCTTTAAGTCACCTGGCCCTAGAGAAGCAGCTGTGTTTGCTTCGCTGGGCAAAGTTCCAAGGCAGGGATTTCTGTCTGGGCAGTGGAGGTTGAATCCGGGGCCTTTGCAGAGCTACATCCCCAGCCCTTTAAAAAATCCTACTTTGAGACAGGGTCTCCCTAAGTCACTAAACTACCTTCGGCCTCCCAAACTGTCAGTATTCTAGGCGTGCGCCACCGGGCACGGGCTTCTGCGCGCCGCCGCGTACGCGCTCCCCGCAGCCGGCCGGTTCTCTCCGCTCACACCCGACGTGGGCGCCAGGCAGGCCCTGCGCGGCTTCGCGCGGAGACCTCGACTAACCGGCTAGGGACCCGCGTCCTCTGATAACTCGCTCCCGCCCCTGATTCCTCCCCTCTCCGCGGCCTCGGCCCGTCAACGCCCGCTCCCAGGCGCATCCTCCCGCACCGACCCTCCAGCCCCCGCTGCCGAGCTCCCCCGCTCGCCGCCCAGGGCGCGCGCCACCCCCACACCCCGCCCGCCGCAGCGACGCGAGCGAGTCAGGACCCGCGGCTGGCCGTGGCGCTGCCTGACAGCACCGCGCGCAGACCAAGGGCCCCGCGCCCGGCGCTGCCTGGGGCTGGGCTTGGGCCGCGCTCGCTTGCCGGGCCCTGGGCAGAGGCGCCGTGGCACCCGCGTCCAGTCCCGCCGGGCTCCGTCCTCGTCGGCGCGGCGCAGGCGGAAGGCGGGGGCCGGGCGGCCGGGGTCCTGACGGGACGGGCGACGCTTCGGGCGGAGGCCGAGACCCGCTCCGGTCCGCGCGGCGATGCTGTGGCCGCGGCTAGCGGCGGCCGAGTGGGCGGCACTGGCCTGGGAGCTGCTGGGCGCTTCGGTGCTGCTCTTCGCCGTGCGCTGGCTGGTGCAGCGGCTGGAGAAGCGGCCGCGGGGCCTGGGCCGGGGCGGGACCCCCGCCCCGCCGCCTCGCGCTCCCGCCGACCCCGGCCCAGGTAGGCGCCTCGCCGGGCCGTGACGCGGCCGCGGGAGAGCGGGCTGTCTGGGCGGGACGGGTTTCAAGCGTGGGAGCCCTGTCCTCCGCGGAGCCCAGCTGGGCCGGGAGCGTCAGCTAGGGCGGCAGTGGGAGCTGACTGGGTCTTGGGGCGTTTGAAGTGTGAAGCCAGGCGGGATTACTGACCAGCGAATGTAGGAGGGGAGGAAGAAAAGCCCAGTGTGGCTCGGGCTTGATCCCCGAGGACGGGAGCCAGGTCCCATTCCTTGCCCCAGTGAGGAGCGGCGGGAGCTGGGTCCGGCACACGGGAGCGGCTGTGCGGCTGCGAGCTGTGTCCTGGCTCCAGCGCGGCCGCCTGGGGCCTCGGCGTCGGGCAGGTAGCTCCTGAGCAAGATAGGAGTAGTGAGAGAGTCGCTAGTGAGGGGTCGTACGGGCTAAGTGCTGTCACTGTCGGGACGAGCACCGCCCTGAGGAGCTGCTGAGGTGGCAGTTGTGTGCCTCAGTCTGTTTCCCAGAAAAGATTTGGAGATGAAACTTAGGCCTTGTCAGGCACAGACAGTGAGTAAGCCGAAGGCTGGAGGCTCATGTGGGTCCTGTGGGTGGGGTTTTACTTATTTTGAGAAACCCCTGGTCGCCCCACTCTCCCCTGCAGCCTGTGCTGAGCTCCCGCCCTCTGCCTCCTTGCCAGGCTGCGCCTCCTTGCTCTTGCTCGAAGTCCGGTGTCTTTCTGGGAGTTACTGTTACGGGAAAATGAAATAGCAAAAAGTAAAACCGATAGGTCTACCTTAATATGTTGGGTTAAGGAGATTCTTTGGGTAACTTATTTCTCATTTGCTGGTTTTACAACTGAAGACGGTTCCAGGAAGGTCATGATCCTGCTGGGATAATACAGGGTTGTGGCAGAGGGCAGATGGGGTGCAGGTCTGTGGATACTGGGTCCAGCACCCTCCACTTTATTGAGTTTTACCTTTTTTCATCCTCTTAAGTAAGTGTTAGGGGCATCTTTAGTAAGTAGAATGTTGATTTGTCCATTTACACTGTCAACACTGCAAAAAACAGGGCAGGACTGTTACTCCCCTTTTGGGCTCGCAGAGTCAGGTTCTGCCGCTGACCATATCCAAGGAGACTGTATGTTTAGGTAAAAAGGAAAACAGACTTACTCAAAGCTAGCTCTGAGTAGATGGAAGCATCATCTCACTGCCTGGAGGTGGGCAAGGGACTTTTACATAGTAAAGAACATAGGGGAAGGGGCTCACAGATAGTGCAGATCTTTACCCTTGTTTTGTCACTTTCAGCCATCTTCAGCTCATCCTTCTCTCCTGGAAAACAAATCAGGCCTGTGGCCTCCTAAGGCCAGCATGTGCATATTTTGTCACTTCTTTTGGCCTGAAGAGGGGAGGGTTTTGCTATGTGCTCAGCAGGATAAAATTTGGAACTCTGTTTTACAGAAACTGTCCGTTACAATTTTCCCCTTGCTTATTTTATTTTTGCCTTTTTTT
>RJWT010051522.1:0-10706 GCA_004365215.1 Cuniculus paca
TCTTTGGGCTTTTTCCCAGACTTCAAGTCTTAAATTTCAACTCTTTGATTTTCTCATGTAAAATAGATTCTCCTTTTTCTGATTATTCTTTTCTCAGCATTCTACTTACTTCCTCCAAAATGCTTAATGAAACATGTACATAACTTGTTTATTTTTACCCTACCTCCCAACATACAAGGATCTTGTCCGTCTTATTTCTTTTCAAATTCCAAGTGCCTATCACAGTGCTCACTTCATAAATGTTCAGGAAATAC
The DNA here is from genome assembly GCA_004365215.1 of Cuniculus paca. Lineage (NCBI taxonomy): Eukaryota > Metazoa > Chordata > Mammalia > Rodentia > Cuniculidae > Cuniculus > Cuniculus paca. The sequence goes on from RJWT010051522.1 coordinate 255, forward strand.
TTTCTAGTGCAAAGTACATGAAGAAACACACTCTAATATGCAATTGTACTAACATAATCCTGAAAGACATTCCCAGATGTTCAGTTTTTCAGCTACATTAGCAATTGTTTGTGCTGATGAAGTCAGTGACTTTATACCCAAAATTAAATCTTAATTTGCTGTGCAAAAGAAGTAGAATTTCTTAGGGTTTCTTTTCTTTTTTTTTTTTTAAATCCAAATACTAGCAACCCATGATGCAAACCCCAAAGTGAAAATTAGGAAAATTTCCTTCAGCCTAGTATAACTCAAAAAATCAATCAATCAATCGATCAATCAATCAATCAATCAATCTATAAACAATTTTTGGATAGCAACATCCACATTTCTTGGCACATAGAAATAAAATGTATTGTGTTCTTTAGGCACCAATAATTTCCATTTTAATGCATATTTAACCTAGAACAGTACACTCACAAAAAGATTAGGGAAGACTGACTTTATGCTGATTCATTGGCAGGTTTCAGTAGCTCAGTCTTTCTCAGTCTTTTTTAAAAAAGAGGAATCAGACCTACTGACATTCATACTTACAAAAGCTGACTTCCAATCCTTTTACTGTCAGTAAGGTAGTGTATGTGAATGTGCATCTTTGTTCATACTTGACTTCAGGTTTTGCTACCTTTCTTCTTCAGCAGTCCTTGTCAAGAGAGCATTAGCCATGAAGGATTTGACTATTCATCGGGAGGAATTCTTAAGCTCAGGACAGTAGTCATTGATATAATGGCATTTCAATTTAAGCAACATAAAGCATTCTTTCTACAGATTATTGTACTTTTGTATAAAATATGTTGTAAATGCCATCAGAAAAAGTAAGTTAAAGCTTGATTAACCAAGGAGTATTTCACAGAAAAGCATTTTTCCAAACCATTGCTTTACAAAATGTCCTAATTTTTCAGTAAAATGAGGCCTCAACTAATTTCACAATTGGCTTAGATTATAGCTATACCTGTAGACACCTGAATTCAAGAAAATATTTTACAAGCAAGTTTTATATTTATTTATTTGTGGCTTAATTTTCTACAGACAAGATAAAGAACTACACTTTAAAAATAAAAATAATATTCTTTTTGCTGACAAAAACACTGCAAAATGATTGTATAAAATTTTAAGTATGCAGATTAGCAAAACCCACAAATTAAAGTATGCTTTAATAAAACTGTGACAAACATTCTTTCAGTGAAATAATTATATCTATTTCAAATCCATTTTTTAATTTATGCTTTTAATTGACAGGAAATATTACATATACTTATGTATACAATATGTTACTTTAGTATATTTTTACACTATGGAATGGCTAAGTCAAGCTAGCTAATATATGCATTACCTCATGTACTATATTAGTCTGTTTTCCATTGCTATAACAAAATACCTGAAGTAGTGAACAAAAAAGTTTATTTAGCTCTCAGTTTTGGAGGTCCAGGAACCTGGTGTCAAAATTTGCTCATCTCTGGTAAGGGGTCCCTTGAGTTCATGACAGGATGGATATCATGACAGAAGCTTACATGAAAGGAAAAATGGCAGACTATGCTAGGATGCCAGAAGGTGGGCAGAGGTCAGCCTTGCTCTTTGTTAACAGTCCCCTCTTGAAAGTCTCGCAAGAACTACTAGACTCCTGCAAGTGCGGTGCCCCCAGTGACCACACTGTGTCTCCCAAAGACTCACCTCCTAAAGGCTATACCTGCAGAACGCCTCTAATCCATGCACAAAGCCTTATGCATATGTGCCACTGAAGTCAACCCACATCCAAACAAAAGTACATGTTTTGGGATGGGAGGGATGAAAATTAGTAATTTTAGAAAATACAATATGCTGTTATTTACTATAGTCAGTGTGAGCTACAATAGATCTCTTGAAATTATTCCTCTTGCCTGAAATTTTGTGTATTTCATCATCTCTCCAACTTTTTAAAAGTGTATTAATGATGTTAAAAAGAACTAGATGCTAATACTTGATTATTGTGAATAAATAAAATGCAATTTTTCTTCAATAAGTAGTCTAAACTACAAAGATAAAGAATAAAGCCAAGCTAAGAGAGAAAATAAACTGAGTAACGTTCATGAAAAACGCTTAATCACGAAAAAGATACTCAGTCTTTTAGCTCATGTTAACTTAATGGGTAAATTATATGAAGGCAAAGATTGTTTCTAAATTTCATTCACTACTTAATTCCCTGTGGCCAGAACAGAGTTTGCTATATAATGCTGCTAAACAGTCATCTGACTATTGGATTAATGATTTAATTATGCAAATGTTACAAAACTGTGGTTTGTATGCAGTTAGAGCTCTTTTTGGCAGTATCAGTTTAAACAATCAAAACTAATTTTTTCAGTATCTTTTGGACTTGGAGTCCACAGATATTTGCCTCTAGTTTCCGTGGGAGGGAAGCACAGTTCATATGTATTAATCTCTCTGTTTTGTCTTGTTCTGTTAGTCCAGTGAAATTAAGAACAGAAATGTGCCACACAAATGGAAGATGAGTCACATATCACCTATACCATTTATTAACTAAAGATATCTAAGACTAAGAGCTATATTTCACGCATGGCTTGCTAGGGAATGTTTCTTGAAACATAAAGTGATTGTATAAGTTTAAAGAAACTCACTAAAACATCTGATGTGTAAATATTGCACCTGGACCTGACTGGCATAAACTCTGGTTTGCTTTGCTTATTTAACTGCCTTCTCATTTAGTAACCTCTAGGATTACTTGTTCATATTTTCTATTTAGGTTGCATGAAAATACTTTTTAAGAAATTTTCCCTGTGCTCAACTTGAAATGTAAGTTAAGCACTTGGAAAGTGCCATTGAGGAGTTTTTTGACCCAAAAGTCATTTTAACCATTTGGTTAGGTTAATTCTTTTCTCTTCTCTCACTGAGAAAAGATGTACCTCTGAGTACCATGTGATATTCCTCTGTTGAAATATTCCTCCAACAGAAGTAAACAAAGTCAATTAATCAAAAGTAAAGCAGTGGTGGTAAGAGCTTCCAGTCACTAATAGCTACTCAGAGGTGAACCTTTCCAGCTGAGATTTACTGTTGGACAACTCTAGTTTTACTGTAAATAATATGCAAGCTCTTACAAGTTTATTCTTCTCCAGTCCAATAAAACTTTATTTTCAAAATTGGGCAGATTATAGTAGATTGCCAAATTTAAATTGAAATGTTGCACTAAAATATTAAATTTGGTCATGGTTTTTAAATGCCCCTTTACATTTTACACATAGGGTGAGCGCCTCATTCCCCCTAATCCTGACCCTTACTCCCTTCCTGCCCAGAGAACAAAGACTGCATATCCTTTGAGGTCCTTGTTCTAGTTCCAGAACACTCTCAGAATGTCTCTTCTTAACTATTTGTTTATTTGGTTTCTTTATTTAAATTTTTTCATAAAATATATATTATAAAAACCAATAAAAATAAAGATGATTTTCATTGATTCTTTACTTCTTCCAGACTGCAAAATTTCTGTAGGTTAAATTATACTATGATTAAGAACCTTGATTTTCAACCTTGAGATTAAAATTTTACCTTCTGTTTAAAGACCAGAAAGACAAGAGTTGTTTTTAGTCCTCAGAGTCAAGATTTCTCCCCTTACCCACCTTATCTTCAGACTCCACTTTGGTCTTCCTTGAAGGACATGTGGTCTTAATGAAGAGTTGTAGCTTAAAAAACTAGTGGAGTATAAGCTCTGGTAAACTCTGGGTGAACAAACATCAGACAAAGCATTCTCCTAAGTAGTATTCCATGTACTGATAAAAGATTCTGTACAATAAATACTATTTTTACATAGGTAGTGCCAATTGGTGGCTTTTTCTTAGAGCTGTCTATTGCTTTTGTGGAATGGGAAAAAATACCCCAGAAGAGAACATGATATGGAAAAATACCATTTCTAACGTTCTCTGATAGGCTGCAATTTAAGGGCCATTACTTACAGTTTGTAAACATTTTGAAAACATTATATTTCATGCAGGACTCAAAATACTTTTATTCTAAGGACATTGCTGAAGGAATAAGGATGAGCAGTTAGTTCTTGTATAAGCAATATTTCTACTCAGCTATGCAACTCAGTGCCTTAACTGCTCTTGACTTCAGATTTTTTATTTCTACTCCATCAATTATTTCTTGATGATAAAGATAATTTATTTATCAAATACACTGTATAAGAAACTCATAATTACCGATTGATCTATATGACATGAGGGGAAGAAAACAGAGAAAAACATAAGCCCTGTGTCTCCTTTCCTACAAAATGAGCATATTATTAACTGATGCTCACAATTCTCAAGGATGTTACGATTAGTGCTGATTTTAAGTATAAAGGAGGAACTCTGTTCTAGAACATAAAGTGGTATTTTCAATAGACTTATAATATGAAAACAGCTATTTGAAATTAGTTAGAGTGCTATAATTTCAAATGTACTGTGGTAGACTAACAGTCAACTTGTAACACCCAACTGAACTGAGTCAGTGTGGTTCTGGGTGTGGAAGGCCCATCTAAGGACTGTTGCTGACAGCGATAAAAGGAGAAGTGGAGAGGAAGATGATGTGCTGTTGATTCTCTTAGAGAAGCTTGTCATGCTGGTTTTCCTGATATGAACTCAGCTGTCCTCATCATCAAAGGAGGAGCTCTGGTCCACACTATTGCTGAGAATGGCTGTGGCTCTTTTCAGAGAAGGTCTGGCTCTTGAGTGTCGCTTCACAGCTCCAGTGCAAATCCCTCAGCTTGCTGACACAGATCCTTTATCCCACTGGCACAGCCTAACTTCCACCACTGGCCTTTGGGCCTTCCCAGTGCAGATCCTTGATACAGACTTGCATGAGACATCGTTGTGAGATCTCAGTCTCTAGCCAGACTCATGGAGGACATTGCCATGGGCTCTACGTCTTCAGCTGGACTCATGCAGGATATTGCCACAGGATCCAGACCCTCAGCTGGATTCTTTGGGTCTCTAGTGTGTGGACATGTCTCTTGTACTTCTTTGCATTTGACTTTTTGGGTGCATATTATAAAATAATCCTATAAATCATGTGTCCTCTATTAAGTCTATTTCTTTCCAAACCCTGACTCCAACCTCTACCTTCTGACTCATGTTAAATCTACCTGTCCTCTTCACTCATTCCCTGCCCATAAATAAAATAAAATAAAAAATCATTTCTCAAGGTCATGGATCCTGTCATACTATCCTGTTTATCCTATTCATAAACTTACTGTACAGATATAGGTATAGATATAGATATATAGATCTTTTTATATTTTCTTTCCATTCAGAGTAGATTGAACATTTGGCCTCAATTTTCCATTTCTAGTACTGAATTTATACCATACATTCACCTATTTGTCATGAGCTCACATTTGGTGGGGAGTATGTTCTCAACTCATGATTTTGTGTTTGACCATGTGCTTTTCATGGCTAATGAATTGTTGGTGGGCCTAATTTCAGCAGGCTTTGAAACTTTCTTACTGAAGATTATCCTCTTATGCTATTGCTTACCCTCATGAAAAGAACACATTGTTGCTCCTGAGAATGAGAAACAAGTGAAGGAGACCTGGAAACAAACTGAACAGCAGAACTGCACCCAGCTAAATCCAGTCTGGAGGGCCAAGACACCAATACATGTGCGAGCACGCGTGCGCACACACACACACACACACACACACATGCGTGCGCACGTGCACGCGCAGGGAAAAAGAAATCCATGTTAAAATTTTCTACTGGGGTTTTGTGGCTTTATTGTGGCCATTACTAACTGATACATGTTTTCTACTTTTCAGATTCAGTAGTCTGCCATATAAGATTCAACCCCTCAACCCCAAGAAAAATCATTTTTAGTAACTGCTCATTTGTTTCTTTGCTATTATGATTCATTGTCCTAACACTGGTTTATGTCCTTAATCTCCTATTTTGACCTGGACTGGCAAATGGTGATCTTTAAATGACTGTGAAGTATTTTACAGTAAATGTCTGTCCCGAAACTCAGCCAGTTCCTATTTCTGGTGTCTCTTGATACAGCTGAAGGCCACACCCACTTTACAGTTGGTCTGGAACTTTTGAAAGCACCAGATCTGTGGTCACAAAGGTGTTGGGTCCAGGTTACAGAAATGGTCCTAGGCTGTTTAGTTGTAGGCAGGGTGAGGGTTTTATTCATTACTAGGTTAGTTTGCTTTGAGTTTTTGTTTGTTTGTTTGTTTGTTTGTTTTAAAGCAGTGGCCAAGTTTATCTGAAGAAGTAAAAGTGAAGAATGAGGGAGAAACTGGCTCTGCAGAATGAACTTGGGCCAAGTAAAAGGGGAACAAAGCAAGATCAAAAAACACCCTGGAGGAACCAGGCTGGGCTGTTGTGAGGAAAGCGACAGTAGCCGGCTTTGAGTTTTATCTTAGTCTTGGGGTATGACTATTATTCGAGGGGCAGCCTTTACTTATTACAGTGACTATTGTGGGATGTCAGTTTAAAACCCGAGATTCTCTGAAAGGTGTTTCCAGAGAAGACCTGTGGTAAAGTCCCTCTGCCGTTTTCCAACATTTCATTTTCCATATAAGTAGCCAAGTTTCCAATAACCCATGTTTAGTCTCTGAGCAGTTTTCTGCCTGTTTTTTTTTTGTTTTTTTTTTTTTTGGCAGCACCAGGTATTGAACTCATGACCTCATGCTTGCTTGCCAGGCAGGCACTTAAGCCACTGAGCTAAATCCCTGGCCCTTGTCTTTTTGAGACAGGGTCTCACTATGCCATTCAGACTGGCCTTGAGCTCACTTTGTAGCCCAGGCTGGTCTCGAACTCACAGCAATCCTCCTGTCTCAGCCTCCCGAGTGCTGGGATTACAGGCGTGAGCCACCACACCCAGCTTCTGCCTGATTTCTACCAAGGCATCTTTAGCAACATTTTTCTAAATTCTAAGCCATCAGCAGCCTGGAATTCCATGCTCAGCGTCCTTATCTCTTGTACCTGCTCTTACCATTTGACCTTTCTGAACCAGAGAGACAGAACTCCAGGCAATCGGGAGGCTTGTGCGGGTTTTTCTCCTCTGGAGAATCATAGTCCTGCATGGGCTATTGTTTCATACCTGACAACAGTTACTCTCAGCATTTTGTCAGCTTGTTAGCAATAAAAGCAGCAACTATGCTTGTATCAGTTGCTCTGTCATGTCTAGGAACAGAAGCCCCATTTATTTTTTATGTTTTTATCACCGAATTCTCTTCCTGTTCTTTTGTTACATTGAATTAATTTGCTTCATTATTCTTTTTTGTGATTTAAGTGTTTGCCTTCTATTTCTAGGAGACTATCACTATCATTGTCAAAACACAAATATATTTGACTGATAATTAAACCTGCATTTCTCTAATAACATCAATAATTAAAGACTATCTGAGTTATGATGGCTTATGGTGTTCTTATTTATACTAGCAAATCTGAAAGAATCAAAAGAGTGGGGATTCACTATATCTAATCAGGTAATTCAGTAAACTGGCCACAAAAGCAAGAGCCTTTGTGAGACCTCTCCATGCTCCCGGTAGAAGATCAGCAGCAGTCCTAGGCACTTTTCCTCAAGTCCCTTGAACCTGTCTGGCTAAAGCATGGGTGACAATTGAAGCTCTCAGATGTCCCAGTGAGATGAACAAAAGGACTGATGTTGCTGTGCATAATAATATAACAGGTTATCATTTTTGTGGGTTATGTTCTTGGAGCTTTGGTTGTTGTTATTGTTGTAGGAAAGCATTTTCTTCCATGTTACATTGTCTCTGGTTTTCTTTTTCTTTTTCTATTTGGAGTGTGTGTGTGTGTCTAAAAATTGTTTCTTGCTAGCTATCTTGGAAGGAGGAGAACAATTATTTTCTCCAAACAACAGTAGAAAAATCTGGAAAGGCAGTAAACCTTAGAGTGATAAAGCCCAATCTAGGTTATTTTGCTGTTTGTGTGCATAACTACTAGCCCTCTATCTCTCCGGGTGTAATTCTAAATCAAAGAACTCAGTCTTTAGGAGGGATGTCATACTGCATTTTGACATCCTAAAGATTACATCCAAAAGAGAAAAGGAGGGAGAGCCGCAGAAGAAACAGTCCCTGGGGGCACAGTGGGGTCCTGTTTCTCTAAAGGGTGGTGAACATTGTTCCATTGTTCCAGTGAAACATTAGTCAAGGATAAGGAAGAAAGATGGCTGTCAAGTAGGGTAGCCATAAGAGATCTGTAGAGGAAAAAGACTTTCCATGGGCTGTGGCAGCCTTTGATTTATTTTTTGATTGTGATTTTTAATTTTTCTCCAATATTCAAATTTCTTTAATTTGGCTTCCCGATTTCCCATACACTTCTGCACCTCATGAGTTGGCACTGTGGACCTTTAAGTCAAGGGAGTTAGGGAATGTGGTCTGGCTAAAGTTGTCTCTCCATGTTGCATCTTCAAGGACGGAAGTCTCCCTAAAGTGAAGGAAACCCAAAGGAGCAAACAGCTTAAAAGGGATGGCTTACAGGGATGTAAAACAACTTCTCTCTTACTAAGTTTACTGAAGCAAGCAAGTCCTGAAGCACCTAAGGGTAACATTAACTTTTTAAAAGTTCAGGGGTATTTCTTCCTTTAGTGTACTTTTAACTTCTGAATGCTAGGATGCACATGTGTAACAATACCAACAACACTAATGGTAGCATTTATTGAGGACTTGCTATTTCTATGCTTTGTGTTATGCTCGTATTACCTTATTTAAACCTCAAAACTGCATTATGAAGAAGACACTGCTGTTTTTTCCTGCCAAGTGAGCTGGACATTTCTGCTTTCTGTCTAATTAAGGAGTAGCAATTCCTTCTCTCCTGTTGAAATATGTGGCAAGCCGGGCCTGGTGGCGCACGCCTGTAATCCCAGCACTTGGGAGGCTGAGGCAGGAGGATCGTTGCGAGTTCGAGACAAGCCTGCGCTACAAAGTGAGCTTGAGGCCAGTCTGAATGGCATATCAAGACCCTGTCTCAAAAACACAAGGGCCAGGGATTTAACTCAGTGGCTTAAGTGCCCTCCTGGCAAGCGTGAGGTTGTGAGTTTGATCCCTGGTGCCGCAAAAAAGAAAAAAGAAAAAAGAAAGAAAATAGGTAGCAAGTCAAGGCCATCTATAAGAATAATATCCTTAGCATGTGAAGTCTAGAAAATAAATACTTGTCATACCAGGACAAAGGCCATCTACTGAGTTTTGTCATGCTTAATTCAAGGAGGATATCTCTGAAAGCATGTTTTCAAAGTAAAAAGTGTTGTATGACAAAAAAAAGATAAGAAATGTTACACATTACACTGTGACAGGTGTATGTAGTTTGTTTTTTTTTTTTTAACCTCCTGCCCTTAACTGTGTTCACATGACAAATTCCTTGAGTAAATACTTAGTTTGGAGGCTATTCTGGAGCAAAGAGATCTTGGTGTAACTGGTAACTATAATTACAGCTTTCTCTACTTTTCTTGAGATGTAAAATAATATATCATCATCTCAAGTCATTTTGAAAGCCTTAATGAGATAAACACTCATTTTTCTAGACAGTATTCCCATTGTTGACTGCTAATCACAGTTTCATTCTCTTAGTGATAAAAGTGATGCTAAGCTGTAGAACAGAGGCAAGATGTGAATACTAATGTCTCACAACTTGAAGAACAAGTCTATTAATTAAAAAATATTCCCTTGGAATCTATTCCTCTTCCCTTCATTAAATTATAATAACTGATTCATTTAATTAATGATTATTTCAAAATCCACTTCCAGATAATGATTGTATTGAGTTTTAATTAAATACCCTATGCAAACTTGACAAAATATTAGTATAGAACTGATTTTTTAAAACATTCATCAAAAATTGAAACATTCCTCCCAACTCAGAGGACATTTGTAATGAACAGAAAAGGTGGGAAATTAACGCAGTAACTTGGTAAAGAAACTCACATCTTCACCGTGCTGCTGTCTTTTGTAGAAAGGGACTCTTCAATGAACATGCCTGCAATCCCAGCCAGCTGGGAGGCCAAGTGAGGAGCACGGCCAAGCCTGAGCTATTTAGTGACTTAGTGAGATTATGGCTCCAAAACAAAACAAAACAAAACAAAACAAAATGAGACAGTCTTCCAGTCTTGAGATTTAGCTCAATGCAAAGACCCTAGGGTGTCAATTACCAGTGACAAAAAAAAAAAAAAAAAAAAAGAAAGAAAAAGAAAAAGACAAGACAGAAATGTTAACAGAACATCTATTTCCCTAGTTATTATTTATGAGAAAGGGCTTATGAGGTTCAAATTTTAACTTTTTAAGTATTAGTAGAAGGCATATCTTTACTAATACAGATACACTTAAGAAAATATGCTTTAAAATAGGTTTGTCAATCATTGCTATTTTGTCCAACATATAGTATTTTCTCCCAAGAAATACTGTGATCATGCCAAATAGACCTCTTGCCCGGTGCATATTCT